>CM056378.1:5541371-5586371 GCA_029718625.1 Synaphobranchus kaupii
AAAAAAAAAAATTGGCCTCTCAATATTTTCAATCTTAATTGTCTCTAAATATTGTATCCCATTTTATGATGCATCCTTTTTACAACTTCTGTGTATATGAAAGTGTGCTATACAAATAAATTCATTATTATTATTTCTATTTATCATGTAACATTATTCTAACATTGTATATTAAGTATTAAAATTAAGAGATGACAAAGTATAATGAATTGACAACTGTTCATTTATTGTCAGGCAACATTCCACACACTCTAGTCTAGAGACACTCTCTTAACACCTTTGCGCATAAGTCCCGCCTGCTGGACCTTTTTTGCTCAACTGAGACATTCGTTGCTACTCGCAGCCGAACTATTATTGGAAATCACAAACTCTGTGTTTTAAATTATTGGTAGACGGTTCGTGACGATTTCTGCCGAATACGTAGTTTCTAAGTGCCACTATTTCCCTGTGGCAAGTCCATTTATCAAGCAACCCCCCACCTAGTCTATACCTACCTATGCGTGACATAGTGGACAATAGCGTCTATGTTTGAGTTCATAAAATATTTTGTATTCATCATATAAAATTAGAATAACGTCATAGCAACGAGATAAACCCAACAATAGCCTGATCGTATGCCAGAAAAGCCGTGAAAAGCCGCTGCTCACTCAAATGCAAAATAAACTGTGAAAGTACTATCTCATTCTACCATGTATTCTACTAGCTATATATGCTACTAAATATGAAATAAATATACAATCCTACCATTGGTTTTACACATCGAGATGTTCCTTTCAAAATCCAGTTGTCATTTATTGTCTGGTAGCTACAATCGGTTTTGAGAAATATACAACACTTTATACCGCTATTACACTATCAGAAACGATGCGGCGTAATACCACCATGCTCTGTAAGGCTGTCTCATGCATTACAGTTCATTCTGGTTTAATTGTCGGCTTTTTTTATCCAATAGAGTACATTATAACCTTCGCAACTGTATATGCCAAGTCTTTTTGGGTGCTTTGAGCAATTTACTACAGCCCAGTGTAACGGCAGTTTTCGTTTTAGCTGTCTAGTATTACGCAAGCGCTATACAATACGCATTATGCAGGGGAATTCCCCTTTTGCGATATGTAAGTATTTTTGCGTCTAAAATACCGTGGTCTCGCTGGCTACATACCTACGTTCGTGTTTCCACTCGAGCACTGTCTTTCCAATATGTTTGATAGCCCTATTGTTATTTTCGCATTTGAGTGCATTTCATACTGTTGTGCAATCGTTAGCTAAATGTATTTTTGAGTAGGCTACCGATGTTCATTGAGATAGAACATTTGGCAGCATTTTTACAGATGGTGGAAAACTATTTTATGTTCATGTTATCATACATAATATAGGCTATGGCGTAGGCTATACTAGTCTCTTAGGGCATGACAAATGCTCATTCCAATTATACTCTGCGCTGATATGTGGTAGATTAAGGTAAAAATTTCCTTGGAGTCATTATGAATAGGAAAGACCGGCCAAGACATTTTAGCAGCACGCGGTAGTGAAATAAAAGTTGTCTCGCGTGTTTTTGACATGCGATCGGCCTGATCGGCCTTTTTTTAGCCGATCACCGATCACACTTTTTAGAACGAATATCGGCCGATACTGATCGGCGACCGATCGATCGGGAGCACCCCTAGTAGAGGGAGAGAGAGAGGGAGAGAGAGGAAGAGCGCGAGAGGGAGAGGGGGGTAGAAGGAGAGGGAGAGAGGGAGAGGGAGAGCATGAGTGAGAGAGGGGGTAGAGGGGAGAGTGCGAGGAGGGAGAGGGGGGTAGAGGGAGAGGAGAGAGAGAGTGCGGAGAGGGAGAGGGGGTTAGAAGGAGAGAGAGAGAGAGAGGGGAGAGAGAGAGAGGAGGGGAGAGAGGGAGAGAGAGAGAGCGGGGTTAGAAGGAGAGGGAGAGCAGGGGGAGAGAGAGAGAGAAAAAGGGACATTAGTGTTTAATTACACAGCTGGGGGCTGGAGTGTAGCTTACTGTCTTTCACAAACGTGTCACTCTGCAGACCTGACTCCAGCTCCGCCCACAGAGCGTTGCCGCGGTGACACAGCGGCAATTCAGCACAGAGGCTCTTACCCGGCGGCCCCTGTGAGCGTCGGCTTTAAAGGGATAGTATGTTAAGCTGTCCTGGTCTCGCCGTTGTAGATAAATTATTCTTATTTAAATGTAATCACCGACATCTGCAATCTGAACGACATCATATACTGCAATTTGAGCGAAAATATCGTCCTTGTGCACTCGGTAATCATATGAGCATTTTCGTTTCCAACAACGACACTTGCAAAGCTGTTGTTAAACCTTATTTGAGTGGATTTCGGCGGATAATTTACAGCAAGTTAGCCTCGGGGCAATTATATCCAATGGCAAGATGCTAATTGTTAGCATTGCTCCAATTCAGGATTTACAATAATTTAGCTACAACGGCGAGACCAGGACAGCTTAACATACTATTTTGGGGGTGAGTTAAAACAATATAAATGTTTTTTAAAATGGATGAACTATCCCTTTAACAGGCCAATAATGAGCGTCAGTGTAACGTTCTGCATCAGCAGTGCTGTCGTCACGGTGAGACCCAGGGCATTGTGGGAAGGGTGTGTGTAAAGACGATGCTCTGTGCTTGGCTTGGATCGGCGTGGGCAGCAATAGACACTGCAGCTCCAGAGCTCTCCTCTCACACACAGAAATATCAGCCTTTCACCAGCAGGGGTGCCTCTGCTTTCAACAGCACAAGAACCCACTTCTCTGGCTCCTCCCACTTCACATCACTTAATGCACAGCACGCTTTATGACTCCTCCCACTCCAGATACAGTGCCCATTCTGACTCCTCCCACTCCACATCACTCAATGCTCAGCACTCTGTATGACTCCTCCCACTCCAGACCTAGTGCCCTTCCTTCTGACTCCTCCCACTCCAGATACAGCGCCCCATTCTGGCTCCTCCCACTTCACATCACTCAATGCACAGCACTCTTTCAGACTCCTCCCACTCCAGATACAGTACCCATTCCTGACTCCTCCCACTCCGCATCACTCAATGCTCAGCACTCTGTATGACTCTCCCCACTCCAGACCTAGTGCCCTTCTGAACTCCTCCCACTCCAGATACAGTGCCCATTCTGGCTCCTCCCACTTCACATCACTTAATGCACAGCACGCTTTATGACTCCCTCCCACTCCAGATACAGTGCCCATTCTGACTCCTCCCACTCCGCATCACTCAATGCTCAGCACTCTGTATGACTCCTCCCACTCCAGACCTAGTGCCCTTTCTGACTCCTCCCACTCCAGATACAGCGCCCATTCTGGCTCCTCCCAATTCTCATCACTCAATGCACAGCACTCTTTCAGACTCCTCCCACTCCACATACAGTGCCCTTTCTGGCTCCTCCCACTACACACATTGCACTCTGTAAGATAGCCCGTGATTGACCTGTTCTGTAAGTGAATCTCGGAGCCAGTGAAGCCATGCCTTCCGGCTGTGCGCTGCCTCACAGACGTGACCCTCCCCCTCTTCGATAGAGCGGTCCTTTATTCTCCAGTAACAATACCCACACACAACCCACCCAACCCAGCTACAGAGCCTTTAACCACAGCTTTGCACTGTAGAGTTAGAAATTAAAATTCTCCCACTACCCTTAATCTTTTGCTTTTCTAGCCTCAATAAGAAAGCCAGCTTGTATTTCCATTATAGCACAGTAACTGTATGGATTACTGGCCCGGCCGTACTGCAGCGGACCTCACACAGGAGGGACACAGCCATATGGGACACACAGCGGGGATGTTGGAGAGGAGGCACTGACTATAAAGGGAGAGACTGTACTTTAATCCTGTCTCAAAGACCCCTTTGGTGTGGAAGGCATGCAAGTCTTTATAAAGGGGCTTTTAATTGGGGGGCGTGACCGCCTTACCCCCTGCCAGAGTGGTGTTATGTGTTTTAGGCCCCTCCCTCTGCTCCGCATGAGGTAAGACTGAACATAGGGTCAATGCCTCCAGGCACACGAGCCCCAAGGGAGTCATGTGACCAGAGTCTTATGTAACTGCAGGCCCCAGACCCTCTGAAATCAAACATGACCTGTGAGACCAGAGCTCAAGTGATTTATGCACCAAGCAGGGAGATCTCTCCTCCACGGTACTGTGCACACCAAGCAGGAAATGACATCAGCTCTCGCGTGAGACGACTTCCCCACAAATAGCACGATGACACGTGCTGACCATAGGCTGGGCACAGATGTAAAATTAAATAGCATCACATGGAGAGGGAGAGACTCCCTATCGCTGCCAGTATAGGATAAACATTTCCTGTCACATGACTTTGCCTAAATCCAGCACAAGGACAAACATCCATAGGGTGACTGCAGTGGGAAAGGTAGGCTGTGCGTCTGTTCACAAACATCACAAGATCTCCTGCCCACTTATTCAAACACATATTAGTACATGCAGAGCAGCATGAGGGGCAATTACCTGCACGTCATACAGAGCCACAATGTTCTCATGCTGAAGTTCCTAAGGACAAAAAAAAAAAAGAAGACAAATCAATCCCACAATGCACATAGGCTATTTATTTACACACACACACACACACACACACACACACACACACACACACACACACACACACACACACACACACACACACACACACACACACACACACACACACACACACACACACACACACACACACACACACACACACACACACACACACACACACACACACACACAACATCAAGAAAGGTTCCTGGCTGGAACACAAAAAAAAAAGACTGGCTATAAAATTAGGATCTATACTGGAGCAGATTTTCAGAGCTTTAGCAGGACGAGACCCTCTGTCACAATCCTTCAATGAATTACAAAATCTATAAGAGGGATCCAGCTTGGTCAGAAGTGAGAGAGAAGAACCTAGAGCCTCCTTTACCTTGAGGATTTTGATCTCCTTCCCCAGCAGAATCTGAGACTTGGAGAGATTCTTCTTGTTGATGCTCTTGATGGCTACCTCCCAATCAGTCTTCTGCAGAACACAGGGAATATGGGAGAGACGATGATCAATGAGTGAGCAGAGCAGGAGCCATTCCGGCTCATTTTAGGCCTTTTCCACTGTAAATCTGGAACCATCCCGGCTCATTTTAGGCCTTTGCGACTGTAACTCTGGAGCCATTCTGGCTCATTTTAGGCCTTTGCTACTGTAACTCTGGAGCCATTCCGGCTCATTTCAGGCCTTTGCTACTGTAACTTTGGAGCCATGCTGGGCCACTAGACCCCTTCCCCTGCAGAGTGAAGGTGTGTATCTCTCTGCCGTACATCCCTAAACAGTGTACAGCTGCGTGAGTGTGCATGCGTGTGTGCGTGTGTGCGTGTGCATGTAAGTGTGTCATGTCTGTGGATGTGTGGAACTCAAGTGTAATAACATACAAGGCCACCAGCGGCCAACACTATTACAATGTTACATAACATTAGCCAAACTAGAGAATGACACTGTTGTGTATGAGATATGGCCTATTTCACAAAGACTGAACAGGGGGCCTTCTTTCTACTGATGACCCTACTGAGCATAAACAAACAACCTCCAACAAAGCACTTAACCTGAACACAGCCTGAACACAGCCTGAACACAGCCTGAACACAGCCTGAACACAGCCTGAACACAGCTGCCAGGCCAGGGTTAGAGAGCTAACATGACATCCAGAAGAAAGGATGAGATGCTTTTGTGTGAGACTGCCAGGAAAAAGCAAACCCTTATAATATAACAAAAGGTTTCAAAAACCTTGGTTAAATTCACATTCTTTATCACGCCACAGGGCTCTCTCTTTCTCTCTCTCTCTCACACACACACACACACACACACACACACACACACACACACACACACACACACACACACACACACACACACACACACACACACACACACCACACACACACACACACACACACAATCAATGGGATCTGTCACGTTTTACAAAAAGTGAAATCAGGCTAGTGGGAATCAAGCCTTTGGACATACAGACACCATTAGCATGAAATCAGGCTAATGGTATGAATGTCACAGCGAGACGCACGCACGCATAAACACACACGCCCGCATGGCACGCACGCACACGCACACACACACACACACACACCACACACACACACACACACACACACCTCATTCACCCGCACTGAAATTCCCTGGTACTCAGCACTACAGAAGGGCGAGAGCTTCAGGAAACTAATCCTGCTCTTACAGAGAGGCAGAAAAGACTATAATCACTGAGGGCCCTGAGATTACTGCCAATATATCAGCAAAATATTTCAACTAATCAGCAAACTGTGGGACACTCTAGAGCTCACAGAGATGACCGCAAGCACAAGACGGCACAGGCTTGCACCGTTAAGGACAGCGCGGACAAAACCACACCACCATTGCAGTCCATTAAACACTGACCACTCTAAGACCCCTGCCACATTTTTACATCTCTTCCAGGCATGCTGACACCACAGGAAAAAAACCCTGCTCCTCCAGGCTAACAGTCCCTCACAGAGCTGAGATCACAGACCCGTGAGGATAACCGAGGCTCACAGGCGCTGGTCTATCCTGAACGGGTCGCCCGACCGAAAGGATGCGGCTCCTCCGCTCAAATCGGCCCATAAATAAAAGCTTATAAATACACCGCATGACATTCTCCACTGCTTTCGCTAGGTCTGGCCTTCTGACGGACGCAGACTCATTCGGAAACACGCGCGCCTGCTCATGTGTGTCCCACATGACCCAATTTATTAATAGCGTTTACAATTCTTTTATGATATTCTTAACACACAAACATATGTAAAAGAAGGTCAGCCTCACAGATCATGTTAAGAATATAATATGAATCATAAAGAGTACTTGCAGTATAGCATAAATGTACGGCTGAACTAGCTTTCTGCTTTGGTGTTCGGTTCATTATCATTTTTATTTAGTAGGATTCAATCTTATGTACTACTTAGGTATATCATTTAATTTAAATCCAGAAACATCAGACAGGACATCACAGTAAGCTCTCTCTCTCTCTCTCTCTCTCTCACACACACACACACACACACACACACAGTGTTTGACAAAGACACCTTTAACCTCCAGGTCTCACACAACTGTGAACATATGTGTGTTTTATGAGAGCAAAAACACATCCAGTTGCTAAGTTATGCTGTACTCTTCACCTCTGTGATAGGCTTCTGAGAATGTTCCCTTCAATCTAGGGGTTTTCAACCTTTTCTGATCTAGGGACCCCCATCCAGGCTCAAAGGCATCCAGGGGACCCCCATCTTTAATATTTCCCCAAATATATATACTGTATAGTAACTGCATATCAAGTCTGGCCAGGGACCCCCTACAGTAGGCTACCTTCAAGGACCTCCTATTGAAAACCCAGGCTTTAATCAATCATCAATAAATGTGCTTCAATTGAAAAAGTGGACAAATAGAACACTACGTCCAAAGGAATCACAGTTAGTCACGTTCATGGTCGAGCAATTGTGTTCCTGTATTGGCCAGTATCTTCAACTGTCCTGAGTAACTGTTTATCTCCCCGTCCCATACCAAAGTGTTCACCCCTACCAAAAGGGACACCCTTCAGCGATAACACTTCCGATGGCGCGCGCTGTGCCAAACCATGCGCATGCCCAGCCTAGCTATCAAGCTGGCCCAGTAAAGCCGTTTCCCCGCAGTGCCTAACAGATCCCTCTGTCCGGTCACACACCGTCAAAGTGTTCCTCACAAGCCCAATGCTTTTTTTGTTATTGGTGGGACACAACTGCTTGGTTTTCGCTGTCCTGGTCCAGCATTATGGTCACATTATACTATAAACAAGAGTAAATTATGAAGTGACAGGCGGCAAAAAAAAAAAAAAAACTGTGAACACAGCCCTGCCCTACCGCCGTGACAAAAACAGCAGCCCCCCCCCAATCGGCGCCGCTACGTCAGATCTTCTCAATGGCGTTAGAGTCACACTGTTTATGAATGAATGTACTGCACCCCGCCGCTCTGTAGGAGCGCATTGACGACGTAAAGCCAATCTAAATCGTGATTTATACTCTCACTGGCGTTACCTTGGTAATTGTACATGCAAATACTTATTTCTCGTTTGACCTGAAGATTCTGTTATAATTTTTTTGGCGGAAGAGGTACCCTACGTTTTGGTTTTATTGTGTAAACATTGGCCTGGCAAGTGGTCAGCTAGCTAGTGGTTTAACGCACTGACCCAGTTTGACAATCGGGACGTCATTCATACCCACTGCACACATGCAGACTAACGTTACATGAAAAAGATCTGAAAATGTACCTTTCTGTGTCTTCCTTTGAACACGACTGCGAAAGCCCCGTGTCCGACCAGGTCTTTCCTGCTGTATTCAAAGTCTCCAACCGTTTCCATTTTCCAGCAGTTCAGTCCAACAACAGAAGGACGTTGTTTATCCAGGGAGGATGTTCTTTTTATGTCGATAATTAGAACTTTGCAAAAAATCTCGAAACAATCACACGTATCTAGCCTGCCATTTAATAATGAACAAGCTTAGTACTTAGTACTACTGTTGTCATTTATATAGACTATTTTCGGGAATTAGTCCAAGGACAGAAGTGAATTTAATTCCCGACATAAAACGACACTAGAAATCCAAATAAAAACAAATGAACATAGCAAAGCTTGAACTCCAATAGGCGGAGTTTGACTCTTTTAAATCAGCGATGGCCCACTACCAGATTGCATTTGGGTTATCTTTTATAAGTATAACGTCAAAGCGTTGTGCACAGTGTTAGCGTTTCAATTGTGATCGCAAAGGACGCTGTACTGTGCAGTACGCATGGCTAACACCAACAATGCCAGCTGTCATTTTATGACCTAGTTTACCAAACAGCTCACTAGCGTTCATTAACACGATGAAGCAGGACACATTCAAATTGCCCAGTTAACTACATGATGTCCAATGTGTTTCTGTAATTCCGTCACAACTCTCCTCTCCCGATGGCATCGGCGACAAGAAACGCGAATAATGCTCATAACTAAGCAGGCAATTGAATCTAGTGAAGTTGTTGTCTTGCTTTCGATTGTGTTTCAAAATGTTTTGCAAAGAGACATGCACACTCTATACGCATTGGCTTTATTTGTCATCAGAATGAGCAATGACAGTAACGTTACGCTGTGTTGCTGGCAGCCAGCTCCATTTCCACAGAGAAATGTAGTTAACAAGCTAACAGAATAGCTTCGAGCACATAGCTAATGTCAGCTAACGTTAGATGCTTTCATACAGCGTAAGACTGCATTATTATTTGCCGTTCGTTAACGTTCCTATCTTCTTCCCAGTATTCGAAGGTCTTGATCTCTTCCAGGACGTTTTTGACAGCACGCTAATGCTCATATATTCCACAAAAAAGATTTCTTCATTAGCTACTTATTAGCCTGCTAACGTTACTCTCCTTGGTGCTAGCTCGTGGCGAGCTATTATTTAGCAGTCCTTAGCTTTCGAGTCACAAAGACAGAAATTGCTTCATATATTTTCTCCCTAAAACGAGGGAAAATAAAAGGGATTGCTTTAATGTCCTTTGTGGTTAGAATTAATCTCCCACAGCATCATGTTTGGTTAAATACACAGCTCTACCCAGTAATACAGTCCTCTTTTGATGCTTCACGACATGCATTCAACACAATAACTGTCATCACGCAGTACCCCCATTGGTATATATACTTCCAAAGGCCATTATATATCTCCTTCCGCCACGAAGGTTAGCTAGTCCGGTTTTGTAGCGAATTATTTAGGCTACCATTATTTGATTGTACGTAATTATTTCAACAATAACAATAAGTGCATATATAACGTAGAAATACATTATAATCTTTTTATTTTTTTGGTGACAAAATGAAAATAATTCGTGTTTATGAAATGCTTGAAAGCAACGACAAAAGAAAGTCGGTTGTATTCTTGAACTATTACGTAATGTTTTTCCCTGTCAATGAATACTTAACTAGACCTACTTTACGGAGAAAAACTTGCGTAGCGCTTGCGCATGTAGCGAGGTGCTGCTGTCTGCTACTGACGTCCTGTTTCAGTCAGTGAGTGTCATCGTGTGTTATTTCGACGAAGGGCTTTATTCTGAAATAATTAAATATTTGTTAAAATGACCTCTGGTAACCTGTTCGCAAATGAAATAGCATCTGGACTATCTTCGAACCACTATAGGGAGCTACTACTGCTTAGCATAGCCGAGGCTATAGGCTACAATACCTATACCATTAGGCCTATTATTGTTATTATTATTATTAAGCCTATTGTTATAATTATCATGGATGTTACTGAATAGACCTATATAGGAATTGTGTAGGCCTAATAGGTCTCCCCAATTCTTAATGTTACGTAACAGCCTACCCGTTTCGCGTTTGAATTTAGACTTTGGGAAACTTTGGGAGTTGTCGAAGAAAATTTGACAATTGGAAACCGTCTCTTTGCAAAGCATTAATTAAATGTGGCCCCTTGTATTGTTTTAAACCCAATTTGTGCAGGCTTATGTTCATGATGTTCATAAAACATAGGTTATTCTGAACCGATGTCTCTTTCTAGAACCTCGATCTGACCTGGGACAGAAACATGTCTGCACTTGTTCCCAACTCAGCCCTGCATGGCCATTGCCAAAAACACAGCCCCAGTGGAGGAAATTCGCGTTGCGGAATTTATAGCCTACATTTGAAATTAGCCTACATTTGATCTACAATATCAAAAATAATTCACGCGATCGACTATTTGAAATATAACTTGCCAGGTCTGTAGGCCTATATTAACCAACATAGCATATTATTACAAATTTAAACTTATCATTATTATTATTATTATTATTGTTAAGCCATGAGGCGTAAACGGATTCTTTGTGATTGCGTGTTCAGCTGTAGCCTAGCCTTGTATTAGGCTATAGGCGACATCTGACTCATTTGTTGATTGAGCTAAGTTATTAATACCTAATGCATTACCTTATATTACCTATTAAAAATATATACAATTGCAGTTTTTGTTTTTACATGAAAAACGCAATTAGTTCAGAGGAGTGGGGCATAGGTCTAATGCATTGTAGCCCTAAATACGGACCGTACATTGACTTGTGTATTGTGTATGATAGTTTTACAATACATAAACAATGTCGTTTTTAAGTGTGAGAAACGGCAGGTTTGTTGATGTTATGTTTTTAATCTGGGACCGTGGACTGCACTGTTTTCGTTGGTTCCATCTGGTGGCGATTTTGGAAAAATGCGTTCTAAAAAGTCTCTTTGTTTGAGACTTGGCTCGTGTCATCCAAAATTAGGACAACAGGGGTATTTTCGTTTTGAGGATTGCACAATGGATTACAGTATTTTTAAATAACAGTGCTGTCTTACAAACTGCAACTTGCGCATATTAGCCTACCTGCCCAGTTCTAATTTGCAGAGTTTAGCAAACGCCACACAATCCCATGGAAGTCTTCAAATGTGTGTTGAGGGACATGGTGTTTATTTACTTATTTTTTAATTTTAGAATCTCTTATAGTTTCAGTGCTGGATTTATATCATTTAAATATTTCTGGTTGGCAATATGTCTGAGAGGACCACATCAGCCTCATTATGAGAGTTAAGAATTGTAGGACAAATTACACCAACAAGCTGTTAATCACCCAATAACGACCAATCCAGTAAAATCCACTAATCTTCTAACAGTGTAATAGCCTTTTTGTTTTCAACAAGGTTTGGCCAATACATTTTCAAAGGAGTTAGTTTCAGGGCAATTAGGCTACGATCTGACACATCTCCACTATCTACCTCTTTTCTCATTTAAAACACAAATGAGATGAGAACATACTGTGGATACAAGTTAAAACACACTCCATGCAATCAATTAAAATACGGTTCAAAACCAATTTAATGAGCTTAGCACTGATATGAAAAGCATGGAACAAACAACACAACGGGTAACTGCACGAGTACCTCGGTCAGTAGCAGTCTTACGTTTTCTCTGAAATTAATGGGATGCCTTTTGCATTCAACCCACAGTCAGTATCTGAAGCACAACGGATGATATACAGCCTAAAGGAGCAAGCTTTACACAATCCCAACAACACTATGGACTCTACACACACTTCTCTAAATAAATTTGATTGATTGCACCTCAGCACACTTTAGTTTGAGACTTCTCCAGTGTCGCCAAATCATAGGACACGCATGAAGCCAGGCCCGCTTTCCTCTTCATCTTTTAGACTAAAACACAGGAAGGAAAAGTAGTGGTCATATAATCATATCAGGGCATGGAATTAAATTTTTCACCCACTGGCCAGAGTGGCTTGTGGAATGTAAAAATCACCAGCCATTTTCAGCATTTTACCAGCCACATGACTTTTTTATAATATAACACAACCTGGTTGTTTACCAGCCAAAGTGGCTGCTTAGAGTACAAAATCTCACCAGCCACAATCAAAATTTTGGCGAGTGTTAATGTCACACCCTGAGTCATATACTGTATATGTTTTTATAACGGACGGCACCTTTTTCAGTTCCTGCCATGCGGTAATCTGGCTGCTGCGTGAAAATGTGTGCCCCCCCAAAAAACAAAAAAAAGAATGGCCAACTAAGATCAAACACTCACCTCATCAGCCTCCTGAAAAGGGCCTCACCTGAGTAACTTCAAAGACACGCTAAGGTGTGGCTCAACAGGTAATTTACAGTTAGCAGTAGGGCTATTGGAGTGTGTGTGTGTGTGTGTGTGGGTGGGGGGTGGGGGCACTGTCCTTACACTGGACCCTGTGAGCACAGTGGGATATAAAGGGATCAAAACAAAATCAGCAGTACTTCATACGAGAAGCAGAACTCATTGCTTACAGGAAGCAAAGGAAGAGCAACTCCAGCAAGAAGAAGAAGAAGTACTTCCTACAGTTCCACACACTGCTGTTCAGTCACTTGCAGATCAACATCATTGCAAATCAGTACAGAAGCTTAGAAATACTAATGTACGTGGACTACAGTTGTGACTTTACCTGCTCCAGCAGCAAGGACACTGTGTTCTCAGTCTGGCCCGAAGGCCTCAGAAGCCAAACCAAAGGTGAGTCTTACACTTCAGTTATAATTTACATGCTTCTCGTCTGTTTAACGTGCCATCGCATCGCTGTTTCTGTATTTATTTTGTATATTCCTTTTTGAAGCAGAACTCCCTGCTTACAAGAAGCGAGGGAAAAGCAACTCCTGACCTTTGACCTATGACCTGGCATATGCATCCTCCTCCTCTCACATTCAGGTGTGCAGGCCACCTCCGCACTGAACTCTTATTTGGCTGTTGTTTTGCCCGGGTGATGTGCAGTTGCTTGTGGGTGATGTTTGCACACTTTGTAACGAGCCTGTTTTTCTTCCTCTATCCACAGGGGAGCAGGATGCTCTGCGGGGAGTGCAGGCGGGCGCCCCAAAGCGCAGGAAACGCATCACCTTCAGTAAGGCCCAGCTACAGGACCTAGAGAGAGCCTTCAGCCTCACGCACTACCCAGACACCACCCAGAAAGAGTCACTGGCCTCCATCACAAGGCTCCCCGAGTCCAAGATCCAGGTACATGACCTATGACCTCTCTGCAGAACAGCAATGGGACAGAAAGCGGGCTGATTGAATCATTGATTGTTTTGAAATATCAGATGGATAACTGAATAAAATATTTAATAAGATGTAAAATATATGTCCTGGCATGCAAATAATAATAATTACATTATTTACTGCTATTATTATTGTTGTAATATTTGGCAAATATTGCATAATTTCTGTTTTCCCCTGCATTCGGGGGCAGAATGATACTGCTCTAATCTGACATGTGTCTCTTTTCTCAGGTCTGGTTCCAGAACCGTCGGGCTCGGTACTTCAGAAGCAAGAAGCAGGCTGAAGATCCAGCAACACCGCTTCATCTTAGCAGCACCCCGACTCTGTCCCCCGCGTACCCCTCCCCAAACCAGCCCGAACCCCCTTTGTACACCACCCCAAACCAGCCCTCAACATACACCTCCCCTGCGTACCCCTCCCCAACTCTGTCCTCTGTGTACCCCTCCCAAAATCTGCCCTCCATGTACCCCTCCCTGAACCTGCCCTCCGCGTACCCCTCCCCAAACCTGCTCTCCATTTACCCCTCCCCAACTCTGTCCCCTGTGTACCCCTCCCCAACTCTGTCCCCTGTGTACCCCTCCTCAAACCTGCCCTCCATGTACCCCTCCCCAACTCTGTCCCCTGCGTACCCCTCCCCAAACCTGCCCTCCATGTACCCCTCCCCAACTCTGTCCCCTGCGTACCCCTCCCCAAATCTGCCCTCCATGTACCCCTCCCCAACTCTGTCCCCTGCGTACCCCTCCCCAACTCTGTCCCCTGCGTACCCCTCCCCAAATCTGCCCCCTGCGTACCCCTCCCCAAATCTGTCCCCTGCGTACCCCTCCCCAACTCTGTCCCCTGCGTACCCCTCCCCAAATCTGTCCCCTGTGTACCCCTCCCCAAATCTGCCCTCCATGTACCCCTCCCCAACTCTGCCCCCTGCGTACCCCTCCCCAAATCTTCCCCCTGCGTACCCCTCCCCAAACCTGCTCTCCACATACCCCTCCCCAACTCTGTCCCCTGTGTACCCTTCCCTAACCCAGCCCGAACCCCCTATGTACCCCTCTCCGAACCAGCCCTCCATGTATCCCTCCCCAACTCTGTCCCCTGCGTACCCCTCCCCAAACCAGCCCTCCACGTACCCCTCCCGAAATCTGCCCTCCGTGTACTCTTTCCAATACTTGCCCCACCCCTCCAGGGCTGCTCCAAAACCGGAAGAGGAAAGTTTGACTGCTCCAGAGTTTTCGCCTCTCACCGACCCTGCAGACACACTTTTCCAGACGGGCCAAAGTGACACTGACACACCTGAGGATGGGAGTGTCTGTAGTGCGCTACAGGAGAATGACGCTCACCTGGCCATGCCTGCTCAATGCCAGCAACTGCACTACCGTCACCATAGTGACCAGGTGGACCAGATCTCACAGGAGCAAGACATCATGTCTGAGTTCAGTGGCCACACCTACAAAGACTTTGGTTTGACTGACCTGGAGGTTTCTGCTGCTTTCATTGATTACCTGCTCAGCTGAATCCCAACGTTATATTGGAATTACAAATCATAGTGGGATTTCTATTTTTAATCCATGTAACTACTATAAAATATAATAATAATAACGTATGATTGAGATTGGTTAGTTTGACATTAGTGCAGGGCACAAAATGTTTTTGATATATGTTTAAGTTCTGTTGAAGTTTAATTATTTTACAATATAAGGAAATAAAACTACAAATCCCTTTGTAAAATGTGTACTTGTTCTTCTACCTTGCTTTACACATATCTATCATTCATTTCAGGAACTTTATCATGTTTCTGATCACATAATAAGCACCAAACCTTCCGGAACAAATGAGCAAGTAAATTGACTATTAAAATAACATGCATGTCCAAATAGAATGCATGTTGTCATGAAAAAAAAAGAATTCTGGGTAAATAGCGCCCTCCAGTGGCCAATTTTGTCAGAAAGGCCAGACTTCGGCCATAGACTGAACATCCGGGGTTCCTGTGCGTCTTGTGCGCTTGCGTATTTTTATTGGCCGCATTTTGCGCTGTAGACGGAATAGTAGATCCCATATATAACGTAGATTTCGTTGGCGAATAAGCGTACGATACGCACAACGTGTGGTGTCGTTCGCTGGAGTCTGTCTGTGCGCCATTCTGCACAAGTAGCGACCCGTTTAAACCGGGTTAAGTTTTTTTGGTTTATTTGTTGAAGGGATGATATTGTGATTGCAGAGAACTATTGAATAAATATCAGTTGCAGTGGAACTGGAGGTAAGATTTACCTGTTCGGATATACTTGATAACTTGGTTTCTAAACAAGTGTAGTCGTAAATAACCACGGTGTTGATTTCTTGGCCTTCTCTGATATTTTGCAACAAGCTAACGTTAGTTCCATCGTTTTGCATGGTGGCTAACTACGATGTTATTTGAGTTTTAACGTCCTTGTCCAACAATGTTTTAACGCTATTGGTGTATTCTATAGTCACTTTACTGTAGTGGCCTAGTTTACAAATTCAACCGATTTAGCTTGCTAGCTAACCTAGCAAGTTAGCATGTGCAATTGCTGTTAGCCAGTTAGCTAGCTAGCTACATTGTGTGCGTGAAGTTTTTCCTGCTAGCTAGCTAACGTTACCTAACCTGCTAACATCGCCGCTAGCTGTTTTTCTTTTCACAAACAAACAAATTAGCTAGTTTATAATTTAATAACTAATGCTGCTGGTTCTCAACGTTTATATCCTTTACTCACATGTGCTTGTTGTGTAAAATAACAGTAGTAAATTGGTGCACTAGATAGTTGGTCAGTTAACATTAGGGCTTGATACGTTTGCTTAACCAGCATCACTCCAGTAAGTGTAACTTGGTGGCCTAGAACTGAAAGGACACAATCAGGCAGCGTTGTGCTAACCACGCACATTGTATTTACTCTCACAATAACACCACATAACGTTAACGTTGCTAGTTAACTTTTGATGAAAACAAATATCTTTGCCATCATCAATGTATTCTAGAATTTTGTATTGAGCTGTTTGCTGGACAATTTTCAAATAAAGATGTCCAAGGTCAGGAATATCAGGTTTATTGGGGGGTTTCAGTTGTCGGTGGCATAGGTCAAATTGTTAAAATATATCAAAATTGCCTCACGAAAACTTTGATTACATTTACAGCCTGTTAAAATAACATATTGTTGTCTTATTGGTTTTTAGAGGTTGCCATGGCAGCTGCATTTCCATACAGAGGAGTGCCTGGGAGCATTCCCCCGGGCATCCCGACTCCAGGCCAGATTCCTGACTACATGTCCGAGGAGAAGCTGCAGGAGAAAGGTACGTGAGACAGGTGTGATGGGACCGTAGGTATTTTGGACAGGTGTGTGGGGACTGGGGGGAGTGTGTTTATGGTGGACTTGGCAGGTATTTGGGATATTACAGCATATCGCTGAAATCCAGGATTAAGCAAATTTAAAATGCTTTTATTTAGATTTTATGGTACATACTTATGTTACTTTTATTTTGTATGGTTTCAGTGAACTGCTGATGTACGGCACATTGAGTTGCGTTTGATTTGTGAGTTGCTGTTATTTTCTGTGCTCTGCAGCGCGTAAATGGCAGCAGCTTCAGGCTAAGCGCTACTCTGAGAAGCGTAAGTTTGGCTTCGTGGACGCGCAGAAGGAGGACATGCCACCGGAGCACGTCCGTAAAATTATCCGCGACCACGGAGACATGACCAACAGGAAGTTCCGTCATGACAAGAGGGTTTACCTCGGGTACGCCCCCAGCCTCGCCCTACCCTCGCCCTACCCTCGCCCTACCCTCGCCCTACCCTCGCCCTACCCTCGCCCTACCCTCGCCCTACCCTCGCCCTACCCTCGCCCTACCCTCGCCCTACCCTCGCCCTACCCTCGCCCTACCCTCGCCCTACCCTCGCCCTACCCTCGCCCTACCCTCGCCCTACCCTCGCCCTACCCTCGCCCTACCCTCGCCCTACCCTCGCCCTGAGCCCCCAGCCTCACCCTACCCTCGCTCAACCCACACCCGAGCCCCCAGCCTCACCCTGCCCTGAGCCCCCAGCCTGGCTGAACCCACACCCGAGTGCTAGCCATGTAGCTCCAGAGCTGGAGATTAGGCCACTAAGGAGCACTGTGTCAGTCTGTTTGACTGCGCATATCTCATTTTAATTTGGATTGGTCTATGAATGTTCAGTTATGTAAATTAAATCTTAACACACCCACCTGTGCACACGCATGCATACACGTGCACACACACCCACCCACACAAACACCCGCACGCACAAACACACACTGGTCATGTTTACTCAGCCCCCTCTCCCTCTCTCTCCCTCTCTCTCTCTCTCTCTCTCTCTCCCTGCAGCGCACTGAAGTACATGCCACACGCAGTGTTGAAGCTGCTGGAGAACATGCCCATGCCGTGGGAGCAGATCCGGGACGTGCCCGTGCTCTACCACATCACCGGCGCCATCTCCTTCGTCAACGAGATCCCCTGGGTGATCGAACCCGTGTACATCGCACAGTGGGGGTGAGAAACGTGCCAAAACCTCTCTGTTTCTCTGTCACCTGTCCGAGCTATGAACATGGCCATAGCAACTGACCGCTAGGAGCATTTCTGCCAAAAACGGTCATATATAATAGAGGTTTTATTTTACAGGTAAGGTGAAGGTGTTAAATATACTTTTGGTCAGTTTATGTTCAGACAGAAAAGAGTAGGCTCTGATGGGTTATTTCTTTTATTTAAGAAAAGAAGCTCAATCATGTGATGCCCGTGGCTCGCCATAGCACTGTGACGTCACTGACTCTTGTTTCTGATTGGCCCTGGCTGCAGCGCCATGTGGATCATGATGCGGCGTGAGAAGAGGGACCGGCGGCACTTCAAGCGCATGCGCTTCCCGCCCTTCGACGACGAGGAGCCGCCGCTGGACTACGCCGATAACATCCTGGACGTGGAGCCGCTGGAGGCCATCCAGATGGAGCTGGACGCCGAGGAAGACTCCTCTGTGGTGGACTGGCTGTACGAGCACCAGCCCCTCCGAGACAACACCAAGTGAGTCTCCCTCCGGCTCCAGCCCCGCGCCTCGGGCACACCTGTTCCCCCTCGACTCTCATTAACGCTCACCTGTTCTCTGCAGGTATGTGAATGGCACCACGTACAGGCGCTGGCAGTTCACCCTGCCTATGATGTCCACTCTCTACCGGCTGGCCAATCAGCTGCTCACTGACCTGGTGGACTACAACTACTTCTACCTGTTTGACCTGAAGGCCTTCTTCACCTCCAAGGCCCTGAACATGGCCATCCCAGGCGGGCCCAAGTTCGAACCCTTGGTCAGGGACATTAACCTGCAGTAAGTCCCTCCCCTTTCTTTAGGCCTTTAGACTTCGATGGCGAATAAAACGCTGTAGCGTTGCTGGGTGTATGCTGTTAATACACCCGTCTCAATCTTCTCCCAGGGACGAAGACTGGAACGAGTTCAATGACATCAACAAGATCATCATCCGCCAGCCAATCAGGACAGAGTACAAAATCGCCTTCCCGTACCTGTACAACAACCTTCCGCACCATGTGCACCTCACCTGGTGAGTCTAAACGCAGGATGACATTAATTTCATGTGATGCAATGCCAAGATTGGGATGAATGCAGGCATATATGCGCTCTGATGCTAGGCTAAGTGCAGGCATATATGCGCTCTGATGCTAGGCTAAGTGCAGGCATATATGTGCTCTGATGCTAGGCTAAGTGCAGGCATATATGCGCTCTGATGCTAGGCTAAGTGCAGGCATATATGTGCTCTGATGCTAGGCTAAATGCAGGCATATATGCGCTCTGATGCTAGGCTAAGTGCAGGCATATATGTGCTCTGATGCTAGGCTAAGTGCAGGCATATATGCGCTCTGATGCTAGGCTAGGTGCAGGCATATATGTGCTCTGATGCTAGGCTAAATGCAGGCATATATGTGCTCTGATGCTAGGCTAAGTGCAGATCTGATTCAGTTGTATTGATGTCCTGCAGGTACCACACTCCCAATGTGGTGTTCATTAAGACTGAGGATCCAGATCTCCCTGCGTTCTACTTCGACCCCCTCATCAACCCCATCTCTCACAGACACTCGGTCAAGGTGAGAACAGAAGGCCGGGCCTGTCGTGTTTCTGCCGCACAGGAACTCAGCCAGCTCATTTCACTAATTAGCTCTACCCCCTGGCTGGAGCATTGTGCTAATTAGCGAATCCAGGTGATTGGAACAAAATACCTGGGAGGACTTTTAACTTACCTGGACGTTACACCTTTGCTGATATTAAAGATGGCTGCTGGTCTGTAGATGTGTAAGATGGCCGCTGGTATAGATGTTTATTATAGCTGCTGGTGTAGATGTTTATTATAGGTGCTGGTATGTAGATGTGTAAGATGGCCGCTGGTATGTAGATGTGTAAGATGGCCGCTGGTATAGATGTTTATTATAGCTGCTGGTATGTAGATGTGTAAGATGGCCGCTGGTATAGATGTTTATTATAGCTCCTGGTATGGATGTTTAAGGTTTGTGGCTTTGATGTGTTGCAGAGCCAGGAGCCCCTGCCCGATGATGACGAGGAGTTTGAGCTGCCAGAGTATGTGGAGCCCTTCCTCAAGGAAACGCCCCTCTACACCGACAACACAGCCAATGGGATCGCTCTGCTCTGGGCGCCCCGCCCGTTCAACCTGCGGTCTGGACGAACCCGTCGGGCTATTGACATTCCGCTCATCAAGAACTGGTGAGGCCTGGTGCTGTGACTACACTGCGCGAGCTGGCCGCTTAGCGTTGTGCGAGTTCATTAGTGATTAGTGCTTAGCGAAACGGGCGGTTAACATGTCTGTCATTCCTCAGGTATCGCGAGCACTGCCCTGCAGGCCAGCCGGTGAAGGTGCGCGTCTCCTATCAGAAGCTGCTGAAGTACTATGTGCTCAACGCCCTCAAACACAGACCCCCAAAGGCCCAGAAGAAGAGGTGTGTACCCCAATGTTCCGTTCGTCTGCGTACAAAACTGGATATCTGTTTCACACTGAGTGTGGGGGAGGGAGAACATTTGGGCAGAACGTCCTGCCATAATGATGCTAAGAAGCATGATTGTGCCATTGGCATCAGGAATGTACTGGTCCACAGTGGGGAACGTGTGCATAGACCATATAAATACAGGTGAGGTATGTCAGGTGTAATGTCTGTGGAACCAGGGGAGTTGTCAGGTGTAATGATTTTGTACTGTCACAGGTACCTGTTCCGCTCCTTCAAGGCGACAAAGTTCTTCCAGTCGACGAAGTTGGACTGGGTGGAGGTGGGCTTGCAGGTGTGCAGGCAGGGCTACAACATGCTCAACCTGCTTATCCACAGAAAGAACCTCAACTACCTGCATCTGGACTATAACTTCAACCTCAAACCTGTCAAGACCCTCACCACCAAGGTGAACACCCCACACCCTTCCTGTTCAGGGAAAGATTTTATAGGAAATATTTTTTTAATATGTATGTATTATATGAATATGTATCAGTCTGAATGATATTCATATTGTGTTATAGGGGTGTAACGCACACAAATCTCTGTTTGGTACGTTTTCGGTACAGCAGAAAAAAGTGAAATGTCAAATATGAAATTGCTTTTCATTTATCATAGTTGCTAACTGGCCATAATTTCCTGTTGGACAAAATAAGGCCCATTGACACCAAGTCATCAGGGGAACTCAGAGTTTTGTATTGAAGTTCCTCACAAAAATGAGTGAAAAAAAAAGAGTTCAGCACCTACATTGAAGCAAGACTGCAATTATTCAGTTTGCAGCGCGTACCGAACGGTTTGGCACGAATGTGTACGGTGTACCATTACACTCCTGTTGTTATTATTTTAGTTTGGCGATTTAACCTGCAGTGTTTTCCACAGTGGAGACAGTGCTGTTCGTGGTGCAATGCTTTTCAGGGGCGATGGAAGCTCTTTGAGGGGCGATGGAAGCTCTTTGAGGGGCGTGGCTTTGGTTAACGCTGGGGGGCGGGGTCTCCCCTGTTGCAGGAACGTAAGAAGTCTCGTTTCGGGAACGCGTTCCATCTGTGTCGTGAGGTGCTTCGCCTCAGCAAGCTGGTGGTGGACAGCCACGTTCAGTACAGGCTGGGGAACGTCGACGCCTTCCAGGTAGGCCACGCCCACAGACGCTGTGTCTGTCATCACACCCAACTGCTCAGCTCAGCTAACAGTAGTAATAATAGCTTTATTTATATATTCATACATTAAAATGTAATAAAATAATAAACTCCACAGCTGACGGTAGTGGCGGTGGAGTTATCGGAGAGTAATGTTGTAAATTATGGCTGTCATTTTGGTGTAAATTACAGCTTGATGGAGTGTAATAGAGTAAACTACAGTTGTAATGTTGGTAAATTACGGCTCGGCAGTGAACAGTTTGTGGGTTTTTGGCGCTTTTCAGCTGTCTGATGGACTGCAGTACATCTTCGCCCACGTGGGTCAGCTGACTGGGATGTACCGCTACAAGTACAAGCTGATGAGACAGATCCGTATGTGCAAGGACCTGAAGCACCTGATCTACTATCGCTTCAACACGGTGAGTCAGAGAGCATGCTGGGAAATGCGGTCCGGCCCAGACGTGGCTCGCGGTCTGAAAGCACTCTGTTCTCTCTGCAGGGCCCAGTGGGCAAGGGGCCCGGGTGTGGCTTCTGGGCCCCTGGCTGGAGGGTGTGGCTCTTCTTCATGAGGGGAATCACCCCACTTCTGGAGCGCTGGCTGGGGAACCTGCTGGCCAGGCAGTTTGAAGGTAAGCTCGGGGGTTAGGGGGCGCTAGAGAGCGACGTTAGTGTGAGGGTTCTAGCACAGGTGTGTGAAACTCCAGTCCTGGAGGGCCGTGGCGTCTGCTGGTTTTCGTTGTGTTCCAGCACGACTCATTAATTTAAGTCATTGATTGGCTAAAGAGTCCACGCACCTTGTTCTCAAAGGCATTAACTTAGCTGTTAATTTGAAAAGAAACCACAAATACCTGCAGACACTGCGGCCCTCCAGGACTGGAGTTAAACCTGCAGACACTGCGGCCCTCCAGGACTGGAGTTAAACCTGCAGACACTGCGGCCCTCCAGGACTGGAGTTAAACCTGCAGACACTGCGGCCCTCCAGGACTGGAGTTAAACCTGCAGACACTGCAGCCCTCCAGGACTGGAGTTAAACCTGCAGACACTGCAGCCCTCCAGGACTGGAGTTAAACCTGCAGACACTGCGGCCCTCCAGTTCGACACCCCTGTTCTAGCAGGTTCTCTCATGCGTCTGGGAGCGAGAATGTGGGTGTGACATCGCCTCTCCTGTGTTCCGCGCAGGTCGACACTCGAAGGGCGTGGCCAAGACTGTCACTAAGCAGCGTGTGGAGTCGCACTTCGACCTGGAGCTGCGTGCGGCCGTCATGCACGACATCCTGGACATGATGCCCGAGGGGATCAAGCAGAACAAGGCCCGCACCATCCTGCAGCACCTCAGCGAGTCTTGGCGCTGCTGGAAGGCCAACATCCCCTGGAAGGTACGCTCCCGCCCTGCTGGCAGAGCACGGCAACTACACGTCTGAGCACACCTGTGTATCCGAGTAATAGTCATTGTGATAACAGTTTTAGCTCATTATTAAATGATGTGCTCAGTGCACCTCTTGCTAACCTTCCCTGCTCCTCCCCCATAGGTTCCGGGACTCCCCACCCCCATTGAGAACATGATCCTCCGCTACGTGAAGGCCAAAGCTGATTGGTGGACGAACACGGCCCACTACAACCGAGAGCGAATCAGGCGCGGCGCCACCGTGGACAAGACGGTCTGCAAGAAGAACCTGGGCCGCCTGACCCGCCTCTACCTGAAGGCCGAGCAGGAGAGGCAGCACAACTACCTGAAGGTGCGCAGGTGTACACCTGTTTGGTGCCGGGGGGCGTGGGGTCTTTAATATGTAATCAGCAACATTAGATTAGGACACAAAGATCGGTTTCAGGGGCACGGAGGAGAGGAGGTGGTAGTGGAGGAAAAATGCAATACTGTATTATTCCGGTATTGGGGCACACCCTGAGTGTCTGGGGGTGCCCCTAAACGAGCGTGTGGTCCTGGCAGGGGGGTGCGGGCACATTGGGGGTGGTTCTGAGTGTCTGGGGGTGCCCCTAAACGAGCGTGTGGTCCTGGCAGGGGGGTGCGGGCACATTGGGGGTGGTTCTGAGTGTCTGGGGGTGCCCCTAAACGAGCGTGTGGTCCTGGCAGGGGGGTGCGGGCACATTGGGGGTGGTTCTGAGTGTCTGGGGGTGCCTCTAAACAGGCGTGTGGTCCTGGCAGGTGGGTGCAGGCACATTGGGGGTGGTTCTGAGTGTCTGGGGGTGCCTCTAAACGGGGGTTGTGGTTCCTGCAGGACGGCCCCTACATCACGGCGGAGGAGGCGGTGGCCATCTACACCACCACCGTGCACTGGCTGGAGAGCCGCCGATTCTCCCCCATCCCCTTCCCCCCGCTGTCCTACAAACACGACACCAAGCTGCTCATCCTGGCCCTCGAGCGCCTCAAGGAGGCCTACAGGTAAGCGCCCTCTAGTGGTGACCACAGGCTAGCGCCCTCTAGAGGTGACCTTACGTTAGCACCCTCTAGTGGTAAACACAGGTTACACCATTCTTGTCTGCAGGTAATGCTGCATGTTGTGAGTGAGATGTGAACAGGTAGCATGAGTACTGTGTGTGTGTGTGTGTGTGTGTGTGTGTGTGTGTGTGTGTGTGTGTGTGTGTGTGTGTGTGTGTGTGTGTGTGTGTGTGTGTGTGTGTGTGTGTGTGTGTGTGTGTGTGTGTGTGTGTGTGTAATGGGGTTAGTTTGTTCTCCATGGTAACACACGTGTGTTTGCGTGTTCTGCAGTGTGAAGTCCAGGCTGAACCAATCACAGCGTGAGGAGCTGGGTCTGATCGAGCAGGCCTACGATAACCCCCACGAGGCTCTGTCCAGGATCAAACGTCACCTGCTTACCCAGCGTGCTTTTAAAGAGGTGAGTGTGTGAGCTGCGTCTTCGTTTACCCCGCCCGGTCCGGCCCTCCGCCAGTCCCCTCAAACCCGGGTTCTGATGCCTCCCCCTGCAGGTGGGCATCGAGTTCATGGACCTGTACAGCCACCTGGTGCCCGTGTACGACGTGGAGCCGCTGGAGAAGATCACAGACGCTTACCTGGATCAGTACCTGTGGTACGAGGCAGACAAACGGCGGCTGTTTCCCCCCTGGATCAAACCGGCCGACACCGAACCTCCCCCCCTGCTCGTGTACAAGTGGTGTCAAGGTGAGTCATGATGGGGATGGGGGGGGGGGCCCTTCCTGGCCAGAGTGAGTTGTGGACTCGAATCACCAGCCATTTTCCCAGCCACATTACTTTTTATTTACAGTATTACAACCTGGTTGGTTACCTGCCAAAGTGCTTGCTAGAGTAGAACATCTTTCCAAGCACAATCAGAATCTTACCAGCATTTGACTGGTTAATGGTGTTAATTTCACACCCTGAAAAGGGGAGTCCTGACACTGCTGATTGCTGATTGGTGGAACGGATGCTGAAACGCCGTGGCAATGAAGCGTAGCGCGTTTTCGATGTATGAAGGTTTACTTGGCTGATGTAGAGAGTGTCCAGTAAATTGGGTGATGGTGTGAGTGATGCAGGGAGTGTGCAGTTGGCTGATGTAGAGAGTGTCCAGTAAATTGGGTGATGGTGTGAGTGAGGCAGGGAGTGTGCAGTTGGCTGATGTAGAGAGTGTCCTGTAAATTGGGTGATGGTGTGAGTGATGCAGGGAGTGTGCAGTTGGCTGATGTGCCGTAACCCCCCCCCCCCCCCCCACCTCCCCACCCCTCAGGGATCAATAACCTGCAGGACGTTTGGGAGACCATGGAGGGGGAGTGTAACGTCATGCTGGAGTCGCGCTACGAGAAGATGTACGAGAAGATCGACCTGACGCTGCTCAACAGGCTGCTCCGCCTCATTGTGGACCACAACATCGCTGACTACATGACCGCCAAGAACAACGTGGTCATCAACTACAAGGTGGGTCCTACCTGCCCACACGCCCACACTTAGCCTGGCCAGAGACTTTCACTTTGCAGTTATTTACCTTGTGCTGTTACACACAGGCTGATTAGACTGTAAACAGCTGGGCTCATTCACTTGGGGACCAATGAGCGGCTGAGGTTTTGTGAAGTCAAACGCAGTTGGTTGTTGGACGTCTTGAACATTCATGACTCAAGAAGCCCATTCACCCATTGAAGTGTGCGCACTGTTCGATCAAGCACTTATTGGACTTTCACCGATGAGTCAAGTTCTGATTTTATTTGCACATTGGATGAGTTATACAATTCATTGTCCAATAAGCACGTCCTTCCTCTTAGATAATGGTGATTAAGTTCTATTTTTAGGGCTGTTTCAGCTTTTATTGGACAGCACAGCATAGAGAGAGACAGGAAGCATGGGGAGCAAGAGAGAGGGAGAGACATGCAACAAAGGTCGTGCAGCCAGATTTGAACACCAACGTCACGGCTTGCAATGAGCATGTGGACAGTGCTTTCACAGGCTACGCCTCCGAGACCCCTGGGAAATGTTGTTTTTCAGAGTAGTTTGTGCTTCAGTGTCTCCGCCTCTCCTCCCCCTGCAGGACATGAACCACACCAACTCGTACGGGATAATCCGGGGGCTGCAGTTCGCCTCCTTCATCGTGCAGTACTACGGGCTGGTCATGGACCTGCTGGTCCTGGGGCTGCATCGTGCCAGCGAGATGGCGGGACCACCCCAAATGCCCAACGACTTCCTGAGCTTCCAGGACATCGCTACAGAGGCGGCCCACCCCATCCGGCTGTACTGCAGATACATCGACCGCATCCACATCTTCTTCAGGTTCGAGCACCTGCACTGAGAGGGGGGCGGGCTGGGGTGGGGTGGGCCGGGGCGGGCTGGGGTGGGGTGGGCCGGGGCGGGGTGGGGTGGCCTCATTCAGAACCCTATTGCATTTGGCTCAGAATACTTATCAGCTAGTTTAATAATCTCAGACTGTAACCCATTTGATTATTTACTGTGTTAGATCCCTCATTACATTTTTGTTACCATCCGTTCCACCTTTAGTTTAAACCGGGCCGGCCAGCGGAGGACTGGCTCCCCCTCTCTAGCCAGGTTCCTCCCGAGATTTATTCCCGTTGGGAGATTTTTTTTCTTGCCACTGTTTATACCTAGTTTGCTTTTTGGGGGTTCAGGCCTGGTTTTTGGCCAATTTTCCTTGTTTCTCTGTAAAGCGTCTTTGTGACAGTCCTCCATAAAAAGTGATATACAGGTAAAATCGAGTATAATTTTTATGATCAAATGTTGGGTTTCCCAGGTTCACTGCCGATGAGGCTCGAGACCTGATCCAGAGGTATTTGACTGAACACCCGGACCCCAACAACGAGAACATTGTGGGCTACAACAACAAAAAGTGCTGGCCCAGAGATGCCAGGATGAGGCTGATGAAGCATGATGTTAACCTGTGAGTGCCCCCTGCTGGTGTGGAGTTTTTTTTTTAATTTTTATTTTTTTCCCCAAGGAAATTTTGGTGCAGCGATTTTAACTTGTGTGTGTGTTTGTGCGTGTGTGTGTGTGTGTGTGTGTGTGTGTGTGTGTGTGTGTGTGTGTGTGTGTTTGTGCGTGCACTCTGCAGGGGCCGTGCCGTATTCTGGGACATTAAGAACCGTTTGCCTCGCTCGGTCACCACGGTGCAGTGGGAGAACAGCTTCGTATCCGTCTACAGCAAAGACAACCCCAACCTGCTGTTCAACATGTGCGGGTTCGAGTGCCGCATCCTGCCCAAGTGTCGCACCAGCTACGAGGAGTTTACGCACAAGGATGGCGTGTGGAACCTGCAGAACGAGGTGAGCAGGGCGGGGAGGTTTATACGCACACCTGAGAGACGAGCGCACCTAGCTCCGCCCGCTGGCCACGCCCACTCACCCCTGTCCCGATCTCACAGGTGACGAAGGAGCGTACGGCGCAGTGCTTCCTCAGGGTCGACGACGAGTCCATGCAGAGATTCCACAACCGCGTCCGACAGATCCTCATGGCTTCCGGCTCCACCACCTTCACCAAGGTAACCGGGTTACCAGGGTAACCAACCGGCTCTGTTCTGCTCTGACCCGGTCATGGGCACTGTGCCCTCTTCACCTGCGCTTTCCTCCTGCTATTGTGAATGAGGCGTTCTCTGCCAATGCTTCCCCGAGGTTTAAATAAAGGATTGATTGATTGACTGATTGATTTATTGCAGATTGTCAATAAGTGGAACACTGCTCTGATTGGTTGATTGTAGATTGTGAATAAGTGGAACACTGCTCTGATTGGCAGATTGTGGATAAGTGGAACACTGCTCTGATTGGCAGATTGCAAATTGTGGATAAGTGGAACACTGCTGTGATTGGCTGATTGTAGAGTGTGAATAAGTGGAACACTGCTCTGATTGGCTGATTGTAGAGTGTGAATAAGTGGAACACTGCTCTGATTGGCTGATTGCAGATTGTGAATAAGTGGAACACGGCTCTGATTGGCCTGATGACGTACTTCCGTGAGGCGGTGGTGAACACGCAGGAGCTCCTCGACCTGCTGGTGAAGTGCGAGAACAAAATCCAGACCCGGATCAAGATCGGGCTCAACTCCAAAATGCCCAGCCGCTTCCCTCCCGTGGTGTTCTACACCCCCAAAGAGCTGGGGGGGCTCGGCATGCTCTCCATGGGGCACGTCCTCATCCCCCAGTCTGACCTCAGGTGAGTCCTCATCCCCCAGTCCGACCTCAGGTGAGTCCTCACCTGGGCCGGTGTAATTACCACCGTTAGTCAAGGAGTTCCCCCAAACGGCAGCTGTAGGCTAAATGGTCGACTACACACCTCTGCTTGGCAGCTACTTTTAGTCATACTGTATATTTAAGGTTTGCTAATTAATTTAGTAAAAATTATGTCGTCGGAATAATTTGTCTCCCGGCCGCCAACACCCCTAGATGCCTTTTGTCATGTGGCTGGGTACTCAAAAATTTGGGGAACCCCCTGCTGTTAGTTATATTTGTAAGACAAGTGTAGTAAGGTCATCACAAGTGTAGTTAGCCCGTCATGCTTTAAATTGGCATCTTATGCAGCTGCTGCGGTTGTAAACTAGACTCCATGTTCATGTCTGTGGGCAGCTGCTGCTGCTTCATGATAGAACTCTACTTTATCGGACCTGTTTGTAGTTGTTTCAATGACCTTCAGGATGCACTTATTATATGTTGCTGTGGATACAAGTGTCTGCTAAATGAGTGTATTGTCTAAATGTGGAGTGGGGTAAACGCTGGGTGTCTGCGGCGCTCTTTAACGCTCTGGCGCCCCCCGCAGGTGGTCGAAGCAGACGGACGTGGGCATCACACATTTCCGCTCTGGTATGAGTCACGAGGAGGACCAGCTGATCCCTAACCTGTACCGCTACATCCAGCCGTGGGAGAGCGAGTTCATCGACTCACAGCGAGTCTGGGCCGAGTACGCCCTGAAGAGGCAGGAGGCCATCGCCCAGAACAGGTGCGTCTCACCTGCGTACCTGCCTGCCCTGCCCCGCCCCGCCCTACCCCACCCCTGCCCCTCTGGGGAACCTCTTAGAGGTTGTCTCATTGGTCAACCCCATTTATGGGTCAGCACTGCTGTTGATTTGTAATTTTAATTGTTATTTATGTTGTTATTATTTTTTAATGTGCTGTGTTGGGAGTAATGTTATTATGCGGTTGTTATAGCTGTACAGTCGTTATTGTGCGGTTGTTATAGCTGTACAGTCATTATTGTGCGGTTGTTATAGCTGTACGGTCGTTATAGCTGTACAGTCGTTATTGTGCGGTTGTTATAGCTGTACAGTCGTTATTGTGCGGTTGTTATAGCTGTACAGTCGTTATTGTGCGGTTGTTATAGCTGTACAGTCGTTATTGTGCGGTTGTTATAGCTGTATGGTCGTTATAGCTGTACAGTCGTTATTGTGCAGTTGTTATAACTGTACAGTCGTTATTGTGCGGTTATAGCTGTACAGTCGTTATTGTGCGGTTGTTATAGCTGTACAGTCGTTATTGTGCGGTTGTTATAGCTGTACAGTCGTTATTGTGCGGTTGTTATAGCTGTTTTAAATGAGCCTTTGCTGTTCAGGCGGTTGACCCTGGAAGACCTGGAGGACTCGTGGGATAGAGGCATTCCTCGAATCAACACCCTTTTCCAGAAGGACAGACACACCCTGGCCTACGACAAGGGCTGGAGGGTCAGGACCGACTTCAAACAGTATCAGGTAACGCCCCCCTGACACTTGGGCCATTTTCTGTTCTGAGTGGGATTATTTCTCTTTGTGGGAAGTGATTTATAGTTGAAAATTAATTTGATTAAATCAGATGAGAAATAATATAGTGACAGCAGAACTGATCAGCAGGAGTTATGATGTTGGAAAAACCACAAGCTCACAACTGGCACTAATTAGAACATTTATAATGTGAGAAGATGTATAATCTCCTGTGTGATGGTGACTATGTATGAAGAGGTAAAGAACACGAGGTGACGGGCCGGCGTGTACCCCTGCAGGTTCTGAAGCAGAACCCGTTCTGGTGGACGCACCAGAGGCATGATGGGAAACTGTGGAACCTGAATAACTACCGCACGGACATGATCCAGGCCCTAGGGGGCGTGGAGGGGATCCTGGAGCACACGCTGTTTAAGGGAACCTACTTCCCCACCTGGGAGGGGCTGTTCTGGTGAGAGCTGCACCCCCCCCGAGCGCGGCGTTTATCTGTAACGCGTACCCCTCAAAACATGCCCCCTCCCCTAACGTGTACCCCTCAAAACACTCCCTCTCCCCCTCCCCCAAAAAAAAACACGCTTTCTCTCACTCATTTACCTCAAAACTCACTCCCCACACGTTGCTATGACATCCCACCCATGTGGCCCAAACACCCCCCCACACACACACACCATGTGCTCCACACAAAGTCAACTTGGTTGTAAACAGGTATAGAGGATGGGGTTGTGCTGTTTGGCCCGTAAGCCCAGGTTTGGAAAGTGTTGCCCTCCTTCTGGGGTAACCGAGTTCTTTGCGCCCCTCAGGGAGAAGGCCAGTGGCTTCGAGGAGTCCATGAAGTGGAAGAAACTGACCAACGCTCAGAGGTCCGGTCTGAACCAGATCCCCAATCGACGATTCACTCTCTGGTGGTCCCCCACCATCAACCGAGCAAACGTACGTCCCGCACCCGCACCCCCACCTTCCACACTGGGGCTACTTTGGTTATGTTTGGTGTTGTGCAAGTTGTTCTAATCCTTCTCCCCCCCACCCCGCCCCACAGGTATACGTGGGTTTCCAGGTGCAGCTGGATCTAACCGGGATCTTCATGCACGGAAAGATCCCCACCCTCAAGATCTCCCTCATCCAGATCTTCAGAGCTCACTTGTGGCAGAAGATCCACGAGAGCATCGTCATGGACCTGTGTCAGGTACTGCTCTGCGTGTGTGTGTGTGTGTGTGTGTGTGCGCGCGCGCGCGCGCTTCAGTGTGGGAGCATGCTGTGTGCACCTGTGGTGATCTTGTGTGTGTGTGTGTGTGTGTGTGTGTATACCTGTGCTGATCCCCTTGTGTGTGTGTGTGTGTTCCTCTCTCTGTGTTCCAGGTGTTTGATCAGGAGCTGGACGCTCTGGAAATCGAGACGGTGCAGAAGGAGACCATCCACCCCAGGAAGTCCTACAAGATGAACTCGTCGTGCGCGGACATCCTGCTCTTCGCTTCCTACAAGTGGAACGTGTCCCGCCCCTCCCTGCTGGCCGACTCCAAGTACGTTATACAGCCAGCATGCTTGTGTGAGCCCCTGTGTCTGTCACAGTTAAGCCCCGCCTCACCATGCCTCTCATTGGCTGTAGGGACGTGATGGACAGCACCACACGACCCAGAAGTACTGGATCGACATCCAGCTGCGATGGGGAGACTACGACTCCCATGATATTGAGCGCTACGCCCGCGCAAAGTTCCTGGACTACACCACCGACAACATGAGCATCTACCCATCACCCACTGGGGTCCTGATCGCCATCGATCTGGCCTACAACCTGCACAGGTGAGCCTACACTCCCTCAGCCTACAACCTGCACAGGTGAGTCTACACTCCCTCAGCCTACAACCTGCGCAGGTGAGTCTCCACTCACTTAGACTACAACCTGCACAGGTGAGCCTACACTCACTTAGACTACACAGGAGAGTCACACTACTTCACCAAGCTGGCTCACATTGGCTTTTGTTGCGCCATAACCATGTTTTAACCCTTTAAGGTGTAAGATCACAAATGTGATTAGAATGTTCTTAACTGACATTCTAATGCTGATGTAACCATCACTACTGGTAAATGAAAGAAATTGAGTTCTAGAACGCTGACTTGGAACGTTGAAAAAACATTCCAAAAAACCTACTCTTCAAAGCGTTAATCAATGTCTCTCTCTCTCCAGTGGCTATGGTAACTGGTTCCCAGGGGGCAAGCCGCTGATCCAGCAGGCGATGGCGAAGATCATGAAAGCGAACCCGGCTCTGTACGTGCTGAGGGAACGCATCCGTAAAGGCCTGCAGCTGTACTCCTCCGAGCCCACTGAGCCCTACCTGTCCTCACAGAACTACGGAGAGCTCTTCTCCAATCAGATCATCTGGTTCGTCGACGACACCAACGTGTACAGGGTCACCATCCACAAAGTGAGGAGAAGAAAAATAGATCTTTTTCATTCATAAAGTTTGTAAATTTAGTGGTTTTTCTGCTAGTACTGGGTCGCTCTCCTGTCTTTTTGGGGTACAAATGAGGGTTTTGGGGCGAAATGGCTATCAGTCAAGCAAGCACCATTTATTTATTTATTTTGCTGATTGAGTAAGCAGACACAGACTGGCGCAATTATAACGGCGCAGCAGTTCATGTTTATTTGATTGGTTTTAAGTTTGAGGCGCGTTTGAAGAGATGAGTAATTGTGCCGTTCCACTAGTGTCTAGAGGTGTCTGATGTACACACTCAGGGCATGAAATTCACTTTTTCACCAACTGGCCAGAATGGCTCATGGATTCTAAAAATCACCAGCCATTTTCAACATTTTACCAGCCACATTACCTTTTACAATATAACACAACCTGGTTGGTTACCGGCCCAAGTGGCTGCTAGACTAGAAAATCTTACCGGCCCCAATCAGAATGTGAGCAGCGGGTGGCGGGTGCTAATTTCACACCCTGTATACACTACTGTGATATATACTGCTACAGCGTCTGTTGTAGCATGGCGCTAGTCCCATGTGCTCATTCCTGCAGAGTGTGGCCGTATGAACCTGTGCATAATGGTGTAAGCAAAACCTTTCCCCCAAGGCTAACTGGGGAGTTCCGACCGTGGAAATGTGCCAGTAGTATTGTACCGCATCCCAAATCCCTGCTACGCTTTGAATGGGAGGCTTTGCTGTTAAGGGGCTGTCTGTACAGTCAGGTTTTGTGGCTACTTTTCAGGCAGGTTTGTTTTTTGTACCCCGTTAGTGGGTTTCCCTCTCTCGGAGGGGGTATCCCAGCATGCATTGCTCCGTTATGAATAACCCTGCTCGTTATCCTGGCTCGTTAACATGGCCGCTGTGACCTTGTTTCACCGAAGACCGTTTCTGTTCCTTCCCTCTGCAGACGTTTGAGGGCAATTTGACGACAAAGCCCATCAACGGAGCCATTTTCATCTTCAACCCCAGAACCGGACAGCTCTTCCTGAAGATCATCCACACGTCTGTGTGGGCGGGGCAGAAACGTCTCGGACAGGTGAGGCAAAGTCTCTCCCCCTCTCCCTCTCCCTCTCTCCCTCTCCCTCTCTCCCTCTCCCTCTCTCCCCCTCTCTCCCTCTCCCTCTCCCTTTCCTGCCGAGCCTGGTTCTGTAGGCCTGTTCTCTGACCCTCTTTGTCTCTCTGGCTGCCTGCAGTTGGCCAAGTGGAAGACTGCTGAGGAGGTGGCTGCTCTGATTCGCTCACTGCCCGTGGAGGAGCAGCCCAAACAGATCATCGTCACCAGGAAGGGCATGCTGGACCCTCTGGAGGTGAGCCACACTCCCCCGTCCCGTCCCCCAGCATACCCTGCACACCCCTCCAGTCCCACTTAATAACCCCCATCATACCCTGCACTCCCCTCCAGTCCCACTTAATAACCCCCATCATACCCTGCACACCCCTCCAGTCCCACTTAATAACCCCCATCATACCCTGCACACCCCTCCAGTCCCACTTAATAACCCCCATCATACCCTGCACTCCCCTCCAGTCCCACTTAATAACCCCCATCATACCCTGCACACCCCTCCAGTCCCACTTAATAACCCCCATCATACCCTGCACTCCCCTCCAGTCCCACTTAATAACCCCCATCATACCCTGCACACCCCTCCAGTCCCACTTAATAACCCCCATCATACCCTGCACTCCCCTCCAGTCCCACTTAATAACCCCCATCATACCCTGCACTCCCCTCCAGTCCCACTTAATAACCCCCATCATACCCTGCACACCCCTCCAGTCCCACTTAATAACCCCCATCATACCCTGCACTCCCCTCCAGTCCCACTTAATAACCCCCATCATACCCTGCACTCCTCGCCTGCATCCTGCACCAGTAACCGTGTGTAATCTGGTCTGGTGTTTGTCAGGTCCACTTGCTGGATTTCCCCAACATCGTGATCAAGGGCTCGGAGCTGCAGCTGCCCTTCCAGGCGTGTCTGAAGGTGGAGAAGTTCGGGGACCTGATTCTGAAGGCAACCGAGCCGCAGATGGTCCTGTTCAACCTGTACGACGACTGGCTGAAGACCATCTCGTCCTACACGGTAACGTCCACCTCTACCTGCTCACGTCCTGCACGGTAACGTCCACCTTTACCTGCTGAAGTCCTGCACGGTAACGTTCACCTTTACCTGCTCACGTCCTGCACGGTAACGTCCAGCCCAGAGCCTGGGGAGCCACAGGGTCTGCTGGGTTTTGTTGTTGATCAATTAAAAGCAGTCGATTACACAGTTACAGGACAGTTTAACTGTTTTCCCCAACCCAGGCCCTATTGAAATGTTTCCCATCAATTGTAAGCGGTCAGTGCACAACCTCACTGATGGCTTTAGTATTGAGAAACTTACCCTTCAGCTGCAGCCTCAGTGGATTTAAACACGTTCCCATGGGGCGAGTAGTTAGGCCTTCCAACACCAGGATAAATCTCCTTTTAGACAGGAAAACTCGCACTGTTTATTCAGAACATGTTTTGAGTAACGGTAATATCACAGTTTATTTGGAACTACTACTTGCAATTGCCGCAGTACATCACAACCATTTTGTGAACTTCCACGTTCGATTTTTCAGAGACCAGGAATTTCAAAGTTGTAGCCGGCGGCAGATTGACAAATGAAATGATTCCTCCTCTAGTAAATAATCTTCTTCTGAATGCAAACTAAACATTTCAGTGTAGATGTAGCCAAGAGAAGGGATTTGTCGAAGTGCAGAATTAAATCAATAAAACCTGATAGAAGCCATGATAGGGTTTGTGACCCATTTCAGTCGAGCTTATAAAGACATGTCTGTGAGTATATCTTGAGTTTCCCGTTTTCGGAAATGAGATTAATCATGGTATTTGAAGGTCTAACTACTTACCCCGTTGGAATGCGTTTAAACCGGCTGAGAAGCTGCAGTTAAAAGGTAAATTTCTCGATAATAAGGCTATCAGTGCGGTTGTGCTCTGCACGCTTTTAAACCATGGGAAACAAACAATCTTTCTATAAGGTCCGTGTTGGAAAAAAAAGTGAACCTATCCTGTAACTCACCTCACCCTGTTTCTTGGGTCTATAGCAGTTGCTGTATTTTACGGTGAAAACAAAAAACCAGCAGACCCTACGGCTCCCCAGGACCAGGGTTTAGCCCCCCCTGTCCCACACTGTAACATCTACCTTCCCCCTACCACACCTCTCAAATCTCAAACATCATAACCCCCCCCCACAGGCCTTCTCCCGTCTCATCCTCATCCTCCGGGCGCTCCACGTGAATAACGACCGGGCCAAAGTCATACTGAAGCCGGATAAGACCACCATCACGGAGCCCCACCATATCTGGCCCACGCTGACGGACGAGGAGTGGATCAAGGTGGAGGTGCAGCTCAAAGACCTCATCCTGGCCGACTACGGCAAGAAGAACAAGTGAGTGTCTGTCTGTCCTGGGCAGTCCAAACACGCGATGCGAAACGTGCAAATGTGTCTAGAGTTTAGGATTGCCTCCTTTCTGACTTGAGCTTCAAGATCCAAAGGTACTGGTCTGAGGGCCTGATTTACGAAGACCTTTTAGCACACGCAAAACTAATAACACAACCGGTGATTGGTGCAAAACCAATACCATGACCAATCATTGGTCATGTTATTGGTGTTGTGTGTGCTAAAGGTCTTAGTAAGTCTTTAGGGGGCTTTATGAAGAGAAGCGTTTGCTTCATGGTTGGTGTTGGGCGTTGGTGTTGTGTGTTTGACCCGGCTCGTTTGACCCGCTTCTCCCCGCTCCAGTGTGAACGTGGCGTCTCTGACCCAGTCGGAGATCAGGGACATCATCCTGGGCATGGAGATCTCCGCCCCCTCACAGCAGCGGCAGCAGATCGCCGAGATCGAGAAGCAGACCAAGGAGCAGTCGCAGCTGACCGCCACCCAGACCCGCACCGTCAACAAGCACGGCGATGAGATCATCACCTCCACCACCAGCAACTACGAGACCCAGACCTTCTCCTCGAAGACCGAGTGGAGAGTCAGGTGAGCTGGCCACCTCCACCTGCCCAACCTGCCACACCCAGCCACCTCCACCTGCCCAACCTGCCACACCCAGCCACCTCCACCTGCCCAACCTGCCACACCCAGCCACCTCCACCTGCCCAACCTGCCACACCCAGCCACCTGCCACACCCAGCCACCTCCACCTGCCCAACCTGCCACACCCAGCCACCTGCCCAACCTGCCACACCCGCCCCCGCCTACACCTGCCCCTACATCAGAGTTAACCTTCTTTCTCCCTGCAGGGCCATCTCTGCTGCCAACCTCCACCTGCGCACAAACCACATCTACGTTTCCTCCGACGACATCAAGGAGACGGGCTACACCTACATCCTTCCCAAGAACGTCTTGAAGAAGTTCATCTGTATCTCTGATCTGCGTGCTCAGGTCTCTGGCCTGCGGGCTTCCTTTATATAGTGCTTTGTATAGCGCCTTATATAGTGCATGATTTGCTGTGATCATGTGGCTCTGCACCTTAGATTAACTGATTGGGCCCTCAGGGTCCAGCTGGTGTGCTGGGGTTATCGCTACATGAATAACACCTGTAAAGAAGTAATCTCTGGGCACTGTGTGATTCAACCCTCTGGGTCCACATCTGGTGCCATATTTATGAGCAGACTCAAAGGAGTTCAAGGTAGAATTGAGCGCTGATGCATTGGCCAGCATTGCTAGTTTAGTGCCATTTTAAAGTTCCTGTCCCCCCCCCCCCCCCAGATTGCGGGATACCTGTACGGGACCAGCCCCCCCCGATAACCCCCAAGTGAAGGAGATCCGCTGCATCGTCATGGTACCCCAGTGGGGGACCCACCAGACCGTTCACCTGCCCAACCAGCTGCCCCAGCACGAGTATCTCAAGGTGAGGTGGGGGGTAGTTTAAACAGCACACGTCTCACATCATTAGCATTCACACATGCTCACTGCTGATTGGGCCGTTAAAACCGCGCACAGACCAATCAGCTGTCAGCATGTTAGCAGGCTAGTAATGAAAGAGATGCACCTTGTCTCCAGGAGTAGACTCCATATACACTCTGCCCTGTATCACACTGTACCTTACCTCTGCCTTACCTGTATCTCACCTGCCGCTCTGCCTCTCTCAGGAAATGGAGCCGCTGGGCTGGATCCACACACAGCCCAATGAGTCGCCACAGCTCTCTCCTCAGGATGTCACCACACACGCCAAGGTCATGGCTGACAACCCGTCATGGGACGGAGAGAAGACCATCATCATCACCTGCAGGTACCTCTACGCACACGCACATATACACGCACGCGCGCGCGCGCGCGCGCACGCGCACGCACGCACGCACGCACGCACGCACGCACGCACGCACGCACGCACACACACACACACACACACACACACACACACACCTCTGCAGGTACCTCTACACACACACGCACACACACACACACCTCTGCAGGTACCTCTACACACACGCGCACGCACACACACACACACACACACACACACACACCTCTGCAGGTACCTCTACGCACACGCACATGTACACGCACGCACGCACGCACACACACCTGCAGGTGCCCCTCTCTGAGACGTGTACCTGCAGGTTAGTCTTTATTGTGCACATTGATAATTCCTGCTGCATTAATTACAGCTCCCTGTGCACTGTGCTTTTGACTATCAGCACGCACGCACGCACGCACACACGCACGCACAGACTAGACTCCCAAACCCACCTGCCTCTCTCCTCAGGCTAGAGATGGTTAATATTTCATGAGAGGTTTTCTGTTTTAAATGTGCCTTTTTGTTTTCAGCTTCACCCCCGGCTCCTGCACCCTGACTGCGTACAAGCTGACCCCCAGCGGGTACGAGTGGGGCAGGCAGAACACAGACAAGGGCAACAACCCCAAGGGCTACCTGCCGTCTCACTACGAGCGCGTGCAGATGCTCCTGTCCGATCGCTTCCTGGGCTTCTTCATGGTGCCCGGACAGGTGTCCTGGAACTACAACTTCATGGGTGAGCAAAGACACGCACTGCACACGCGTGAGACACCACACGCGTGTCATTGAGCAGGGTCCACGAGACGTGCATCATTTACACAGACCCAAGCAGCAACCACTGGGCAGCATGCGTTTAACCAGCCATTTTGGGTACATTTATACATAATACTGTATTAATTTATTCTGTACACCTGCAGTAATGGATTATTTTACCTGTAATGCTGGGTTGTTTTATTTAGCTGTAGTACTGGATTCTTTTACCTGTAAAACTGGACTATTTCAGTTACCTGTAATACTGGTTGATTTATTTACCTGTAGTACTGGATTGTTTAACCTTAATCATGGATTCTTTTCCCCCAATTTTTCTTCAGGTGTGCGGCACGATCCGAACATGAAGTACGACCTGCAGCTGTCCAATCCCAAGGAGTTTTACCACGAGGTCCACCGACCTTCGCACTTCCTCAACTTCGCCTCCCTGCAGGAGGGCGAGATCTACAACGCTGACCGCGAAGATATGTACGCTTAGAGCGTGTGCCTCTGCCGCCCTTCCCTACGGAACCACAGGACCCGGTCCTGACCCGGTCCTGACCCGACCGGACCCTTCACCCCAATCACGCAGCTTCACTGTACTAAAGAAACTGGACACATTTAAACTTCGGGTGTTGACCGATGGTCCTCCACAAAACACGTCTTTTACTCTCCCTCTTCTCTCTCTGCCTTCGTAGAAGGATTAAGCACGAGATATCCGTGATATTTCCATGATGTGTTGTTTAACATGGTTGTATTTTACAAATTTAAATGTGTCAGTGGTATTTCTGCAGTAGTTGATATGACTAGCTGTCAAGATTTGCATTTTTGTGAGAAAAGGGTCCTTTCAGTAGAAAATTCATTTTGGAGTGATTTTAGTTGTAATTTGTCTTGTTTCTTTCGCTTGATTTTTTTTACAGAAGCAGCTGTCTGCCCACTAGCCGTGTTGTCCATAAATTGACACTGTAATTTGGGTTTAAATAAAGATCGGAACACTTTTATAAGGTTCATTGGTCGCAGCTGAAATTCATTGTCACGTGATAAAACTCAGTTCACACTGTAAAAAAAGATCATTTGGATATACTGTACCTTGAAACGAGGAACACTCAGTTGAGAACAGAAGTCACATCCCCATGTCTTATGTGTCAGAATATTTAAATGTAAAAGCATCCGCCAAATGAATGTAATGTAGTCAAAACTACATTTGCATTACTTGACTTGTATTTGGTTGCGGGCGAGCTATCGGAGTGAGCTAAGCTAACACAAACGTGGAAAGGTAGAAAAGTAAAAGTTGATGTAAAATGGGGCCTCTATTCTGGCCTGCGGTTGAGCTGCTTTGTGTAGGTCAAACATTTAGAAATGTGAGGTTCTAACTGAGGTGGAGTTTTAAGATCAAGCGTTTCAATGTTCAAGACCCATGTCTTAGCATTGTCTTAGCATTGTCATAGCATTGGCTTAGCATTGGCGTCTACTGTGGCCACTTTATTAGGTACGCCAGCTCGTTATCGCAAATAACCTGCTCCTCCAATCAATTAATCCTGTAGCAAAAACTTAATATATATAAAGCGTGCAGACGTGGTGAAGAGGTTTAGTTGTTCGACAAAACATTAGAAATTGGCAAGACGACTTTGACCGTGATTGTTCGTGCCAAGTGCGGTGGTTCCAGCATCTCAGAAAACGGCATTACTGTCTCTAGAGTTTACAGAGTTTAACTAAAAGCATCTGGAGAGAGGCAGTTCTGCGGGCAAAAACGCCTTGTTAATGACAGTTCAGAGGAGAATGGGCGTACTCATAAAAGGCTAACGGACAGGCCACAAATGCTCAAATAACAGCTGTTTACAGCAGTGGTGTGCAGAAGGGCATCTCTGAACACACAAACGTATCAAACCTTGAAGCAGATTAGCTACAGCAGCAGAAGACCACAGCAGGTTCCACTCCTGTCAGCTAAGAACAGGAGGCTACAGTGGGCACATGATCACCAAAACTGGGTGATTGAAGATTGGAAAAACGTTGCCTGGCCTGACGAACCTCGATTTCTGCTGCGATGTGCAGATGGTAGGGTCTGAATTTGGTGCAAACCACATTAATCTATGGATGCACCCTGCCTTGTGTCAACAGTGTGCTGCTGGTGTAATTGTGTGGGGAATGTTTTTGACACATATTAGGCCCTTTAATACCAGTTGAGCATCATTTGAATGCCACAGCATACCTAAGCATTGTTACTGACCATGTGCATCTCTTTATAGCCACAGTCTACTCTCTTTCAAATGGATACTTCCAGCAGGATAATGCACCATGTCACAAAGCGTGCATCATCTCGAGCTGTTTCTATGAACATGACACTGACTTCAGTTTACTCCAATGACCTGCAGAGTCCCCAGATCTTAATCCAATAGGCCACCTTTGGGATGAGGTGGAAGATACCAAAAGAATTGGCACCTTGTTGAATCCAAGAATTCAGGCTTCTGGCGGCCAACGAGGGTCCTACCCAGTTCTAGATAGGTGTGCCTAATATAGTGGCCACTGAGTGTATGCTAGTTTTAACCTGTTTTATAAAAGTATATACCGTTAGTGGATTGTAGGTGTCTTGTTCACCATGATAGGCTACGATCTCCCTTTGCTAGTTAATTAGCTGATCTTAAACCACGATTACTCTGTCGTCATTGTCATGACGTTTGGTTCATTATCGCTGTATTGTCGATCACATTAGTTATCTTTCGCTGTTCATAATTCGTAGATGAAAATGAACATTTAATGATTTGAAAAGAGCCCCCTGTAGGTTTGACAAATTGTCAGACGAATCTGCGCTTGTGTCCCTCCCCCTTCCATCTGGCGCCGTGGCTTAGTTGGTTAAAGCGCCTGTCTAGTAAACAGGAGATCCTGGGTTCGAATCCCAGCGGTGCCTTTTGATTAAAGACCGTAGAATACTTACGATAATTCAGTCGCTGCTTGGTGAAGTAGCCTATGCACTGCGATAAACTGGCATGTTAGTGTAACTGTGGTGAGAATAGTTTATTTCCGTCCAGCAGAAATAGCCCATGTCTCCGTTGTATAAAATAATAGCATATACTAAATAACGTTATTAAATGGTTAACTTTTTGAGTTATGATTATTTGTTTCCCTAAGCAAACAAAGAAGGCCCAAATCTCGATCCGATTGCCTTTAGAGATGACCAATTTGCATGCTCTTGCATGACATTACAGTCGAGAGAACAACTGTGGCAACGGAGACTCGCCCGTCATTGGTCAGCCACGGAGGAGGGTTTTACCATAGAAAACAACTCGCGAAAGTCATAAATTCTTGTGAAGACGCGAAGACGCGAACACTGTGCACATTTATATTTTGTTTCCGCTCGCTTTGCTTACCAACTATTCAGGGGTAGCCTACGTATGTTGTAGCGATCACCAAAAACTGTCCAAGGCAAGTTCCAGTTGGAGAGCTTGCCAGCAGTCTCGCCCGTCTCTCCTCCGTCAATGTTACGTGGCTTACCGAATAGCCTTCTCTGTTTACATATAACGCGCTAAAACGCTTTTTGTATCATGCGTTTCGGTTGTATGCGGAGAAAAATACATTATAGGTAGCTTGATATCTTGCAAATTTTGAAATCTAAAATGAAAGCGCGTTACACCGCCTTGGGGGAATCGACGACTGACAGGTCAGGCAGACAACAGCAGCATTTTTAGCTCCCGACGCGCGGGGACTGGGGGTTTTATTTCACAGTTGTGTGGTTTAGTTGCTGTTTTTATGTGCGCGGTAGCTAATGCTGCGAGAAACATGGAAGCAAAGCTGGACGTAAAGAAGCCAGATGCCTGCTTAGAGCGGACATTTACAGCCCTGACCGTGGACGATGTGTATGAAATAGCCAAACTGATCGGGTCCGAGGTAGAGAAGCTAATCGATAGCTTTGGTAAAGAGAGCGCCGAGGGCTTGGTGCCTAAAATAGTGAAAGTTTTGGAGCTCTTGGAATGTTTCGCTGCTCGGAACCATGTGCACAGCTCAAAAGAAGAGGAGATTTTAAAAGCATTCGAGGCTCTACAGATACAGAAGCAAAGGAAGCGAGGAGTGAAAGAGTCCGAGGACGACAGTAACAATAACGAAATAAGGGTAAGTCCAGCTTTAAATAACGTTACAGTTCAGTAATCCCGAGTATAAATAGCCACACTTAAGTAGGCTACTTCGTATCACAATCTAAAGTAGCCTAGGCTACTCGGCGAAGACCTGCAATATGAACAATGTATATCCTACGTCGCATTTCATTCTGTAAACTTGACTATTTGACAGCAGAAATATTTCCCACAGCTAGCTTACCTGCCAAGCAGTTTAATTTCTCAAGTTAGTCTAGCTAGGTTATGCATGTGAGCTATCTTGGTAGCTCTTTTGAATTATGTCAGTATCCATAAGTCGATCACAAAAATGGAGTAATTCTCTCATTGTGCTCTCCACCAAATCTGAATCCGGCCAATGTATGTTTTTTATGTTATTGTTATTGCGTTATTCATTTGGATCCCAACCATTCTCAAATAATGCTTTTTGATGGTTTACATTTTAATGTGGCCTTCAGGGCACACTAAATATGTAAACCATACACTTGTAAGTATGGCGTCTTGTACATCACATGTCATTTTGGGGTTTTCCACATATCTAATATTCTCATAGAGGTCTGTGTAGCCTACATACTGTCTCATAACAGGGAACAACTATAGTTGTTTTTAACTCTTTAAATTATATGTTGAATTGGTAAATGCAACAAATAGAAAGTTTTTGTTGTTTCAGTGGTCACTCACGTACACCGACGTTGCACTTGACCGCGATTGATATTTTTTTTTTCAAATGGAAATATGACTAGTTGGTTACGCAAGAGTATTGTATAATCATTGCAGAGAATTTATTTGGTTTGATATGAGTTCGTTAGAGCTGCTTGTCTTTCAAGCCGTTCTTTTAAAAGGTTATTGCACTGTACTGTACGTTTAGTTTCAGTTTTAGTGTCATTATCGTTTATGTCTAGTATTCGGTTCCACTTCCATCATAACGAAGGAAAGAGAATTTGATCAACTGCTATATTTTTTTTGAAATGTCTTAAAATATGACTTCCGCTTTTTCCCCCCTTAACGTATTGCGTCACATTCACACCTGCTCATATTTAACATTTTGCTTCTTGTGTCAGAAGACTGACAGTGCCATTTTCATGTTTTTACTCTAAGCTATTACATAACGTGGCTACAGTAGGCTACTACAAAATGTTGCTGCTTTGACGTCTGCTGGTAGGCTAACAGACTACTACTGCGCTTGTAGCAGTAATCCGTAGTTGTGGTGAATTGGTTTAAGGTAATAGTACGCTAAGCCTACAATATTATTTATATTATGTTCATATCTGACGCCTCAGAATTGGAATGAAAGGTTTTGCCCTTATTGACTGGCACGTGCAGGCCTCCCGCGCACGAGAGCAGAGAGAAGGGCTGCACTGTGCCTCACGTGGGGGGACAAAGGGGGGGAAATAGAACATAGTGTTTCACTGCACGCTATATGCGCTCCGCGAGGACACCGTGTTACCGTGGCCCGACTCCAGTGCACCAGGGAAACTTCAATAAGTACAGGACACAGCGACGTTCAGAAGATAGATCCGGTGCACAGTCCCTTCTCCTGTCTCACCTAACTATCCAAATAGGTTGGTACATAATGAGAGAGAACTGTTGGCATTCCTGCAGGACTGGTTTTATTCTCGTCAGAATTGCAAAGGACAGCACTTTTTTTGCATGAGTGATTTGACGGGAATTGCGCGATGTAAATGCAGCTCGATGGAACTGAAGTACCTCGGAACCCCACAACCAAACCCATAAAACGCTCCAGACAGAACAAAGAAACACTCATATTTACAATCTTGCTCGATTCATTATAACATATGCAGCATGTGGGCATTCTAACTATGATACTAGACTAGGAAAATCTATGTGTGTGCATGCATGCGTTTGCGTGTGTGCAGTTTTGGCTTTTAACTGGAATCAGCCCCATTTTGGGAGTATAGCTGTGTGCATTCACGTGTGTGTAATAGGTGTCTGTTTCTGCATATGTCTGTAGTAGCTGTTTTTTTTTCTGTGAGGGTGTGTGTGTTTCTGTGTGTAATAGCTGGTGGTGTGTGTGTGTCAACAGGACCTCCAGCAGAAGGAGCAGAAATGGAGGAAGAGATCGGAGGAGCTGGAGGCCCAAATACTGGAGCTACAGGAGGAGAACCAGGAGCTGCTCAGTCAACTGAGGAACCACAGCAAGGGAGGTAAGACACACACACACACACACACACACACACACACACACACACACACACACACACACACACACACACACACACACACACACACACACACACACACACACACGCACACACACACACACACTTTCAAGGAGTTCCCCAAGTGCCAGCTGTGGGTTAAATGGCTGACTACACACCTCTGTTTGGCCGGCTACTTTTAGACATGCTGTATATTTAAGGTTTGCTAATTGATTTAGTAAAAATGATGTCATTGGAACAATTTGTCTCCCAGCCGCCAACACCCCTAGTTGCCTACTTTTTTCCCCCCGCCTGGCTGACTACTCAAAA
>CM056378.1:5591371-5653871 GCA_029718625.1 Synaphobranchus kaupii
CCTGCGGACCAATGCAGCAGGTCAGAGAGGCAGGGGGCGGGGCCTAGGGGGCGGGGACTAGGGCAGTGATTGGTTTGGGTGTTGAGCAGTCTTTAAGCAGCTGTTTCAGTAGCTTTGTGGGTTTCATTAGCTGCTTGCGATGCTGATGGGTTTGGGGTGTGGCTTGTCTCCATAGTGACGAGGAGGCAAGGGGGCCACTCTTTGAGGGCAAAGATAAGTGTGATGGAGACTGCACTGATGGTCCCCCCGCTGAGTCTCGCATCAGGAACCTGTGAGTGTCTCACACACACACATACACACACACACACACACACACACACACCATATACGCACACACACACACACACACCATATACGCACACACGCACACACACACACACACACACACACACACACACCATATACGCACACACACACACACACACACACCATATACGCACACACACACACACACACACACACACACACTCTCTCTTATCTTACACACCATACACACACGCACACACACTCTCACGCACACCATACACGCATGCACACACACACACACACACACACACTCTCTCTCTTACACACACACACACACACACACACACACACACACACACACACACACACACACACACACACACACACACACACACACACACAGACCTGTTCATACTCATTGACTCCTCGCCCTGCTCCAGGTTTGGGTTCCTGACTCGCTCGGGCAGTAGGAAGAGCCTGAGCCCTCAGAGCACCCCCCCAGGCTCATGCTGGGAGATCATCGTCCCCGACGACGTGGCGGGGCCCCCCCCCTGAGGAGGCGGAGCCACAGCGCTCTCCCTGAACTCCCCCCCCCCCCCCCCACTCCAAACCCCACCTCCTGCGGCGGTGCTACAGATGGACACGCCCACTGCCATGTGATTGGATCACACGGCAGCCGCACTGCCCGCTGGGAAAACTGGCTCACACTAATCCATACTGTCTCCTCACTTTTATATTTTTAACATAATTGTATGAAATACTGTATTCTGTTTGATTATGTGCAACATGGTGTTTTATATATAACAGTGTTATATTTAGCTTATGTTGAATTTGCATAAAAAAGGAAAAAGAATGACTCTTGATAACGATAAAACCCAAAACCAAAGATACCACGATGAGTTCACTTTTACTACCAAAATCTGAAAATGCTCGTACACTTGTGAGCCACCAGGGGACATTAAAACACTTTCAGGTTTGCAAGTTTTTTTTAAACCACATGAATCAATAAGCAGTTGAAATAACAAAAATAATTTGTTGTAACTTTGAGTCAGTTAAAAAAATCCAACATGTTTTTAAAAAATTTTTTTAAAGTATCTCTGCAGTATTCTATGTAGATATAATTAAGCTAGCATAGTCAGCTAGCACTGTACCCACAGAGAGATCTCCCAGCATGCCTTGTGTTTGCAGTTTGGGGTTTCTCTGGATTGGCGATGTGTTTCTGCCGGTTCTGTGCATAATGGGACACCCAGCTGATCCATACTGTCTTAATAAAAGGCTTCATTTTGCTGCAGTATTTTTGATGTTTGGGTGGGTGTAATTTGGCCAGTAAAACAGTGTTGTTGCGTACGCAGTGCGTGTGAGGAAGGCAGACACTTCCTCTTTGTTCAGTAACGTTCCTGAAGCTGCCGGTGATGCTGGTCCAGTCTAAATTTAGCACCTCCTACTCGAAGCAGATCCCTGCTGTGCTGAAATGTCGCTCTTAAGCACATTACTGTAAAAATCATTTTCATTTAGTTTACTTCACATTAATGAATGAATTATTCTGTAATGAATAGATCAGGATGCATAAAAAAAATTACGTGGTCTGTTCTGCGCCAGAATTATTGTAGCTGCCATTTTAGATGCAATCATTTAAAATTATAACAGTAATATATAAATTACTGTTATAAACATAAACATCACAAACCCTCCCCTGTTTGTACATCATGGACACTATGTGCATGTCATGGCGGGTCACACTGCTGCATGTGATGTCATAGGCCACTCTGTTGTGTGTGTGATGTCATAGGCCACTCGTGTGTGATGAGGCCATTCTGTCGTGTGTGATGTCGTAGGCCGCTCTGTCGTGTGTGTGATGTCATAGGCCGCTCTGTCGTGTGTGTGATGTAATAGGCCACTCGTGTGTGTGATGTCATAGGCCACTGTCGTGTGTGTGATGTAATAGGCCACTCTCACGTGTGTGATGTCATCGGCCACTGTCATGTGTGTGATGTCATAGGCCGCTCTGTCGTGTGTGTGATGTAATAGGCCACTCTCGCGTGTGTGATGTCATAGGCTGCTCAGTTGTGTGTGTGATGACACAAGCAGTGGTGTGCCTGCCTTTGATAAGGAGTCTTGAGTTAGGAGGGATGAGGTGGCACTTCCTGCCCCCCCCCCCCCTACACACACACACAGACACAGTGCCTTCAGGTGAAATGAAAGGAAGCAGGACAATAACCCCCACCCAAGACAAACTGTACTATTTCTGAAATCCTCCAATGGACCCGCCTCCCCATTCAGAAAGGCACTTTTTTATTTTTGTAACCTCTGGTAAAAAGTGATCTATTTTTAACACTAAGAGGTGTGTACGGTACTGTGTGAAACCAAAATAAATATTTTGAACAAACTTGAGTGCATGTCTTTGACTGGACCGTCCTGGCCTCCTGTACATTGGGGGTGTGTACCCCAAAACCTCAGCTTCTGTGGGGATGTCCCGGACTCCAGACCCCCACCTTCCCCCCTCCCGAACTGGGATTCCTGAGACATGGGGGGGAAGAGGGTGGGGTTTAAACGGCCTGGCGGCTTGTTGAATAGGAGGAAACGGCCGACACTTCCCCAGGAAAACTGCAGAGGAAACGCAGGGGCTCGGACCAGCAGGACGAGGGGACGACCGCTGGAGAGAGGGAGAGAGAGAGGGAGAGCAGGAGAGAGAGAGGGAGAGCAGGAGAGACCCTGCCTTTGTCCTGGCTGAGTATTGGGTGCGCTGGTCCGGGCCGGTTCTGGCTGAGGGTGAAATGGGGCTCCGTGTGGCCCGGTTCTGGCTGCTGCTGCTCTGCTGTTTGGGAGTCTCCACGGAGGGGCTGGACCCCATGGGACGCAACGTGTGCCAGGACCTCAGGTTCTCCTTCGTCGTCTTTTCAGTCTTTTTCTCAGCCAAATGGGTTTGGAACATTTTAGAGAGTGTGTGTGTGTGTGTGAGAGAGATCAAGTTTTTTGAGAGTGTTTGTGTGTGTGTGAGAGAGAGTGAGTGTGTGTGTGTGTGTATTTTAGAATTTGTGTGTGTGTACAGTAGAATGATAGAAATAACTTGGTCTAAAGGTAGTTTAAGGGTACATCTTGTGGTTGTAGTCTCCTTTTTGTTTGTTAAGTAGACATGACGGTTTTGGGGTGGTGAATTGCGTTATTATTTTCATCTCTTTGAAGGAGCTGTTTCTCTCCTGAACAGAGACCCCACAACCCCAGTCTGCTGCTCGGGATGGAAACAACAGGGAAACGAATGCACTGTCCGTGAGTCTCTGCCTTCATTATGAGGACCCCAGGTTATGTGTGTGTGTGTGTGAGACAGAGACACTGACTGACCTGTGTGTCTTCCCCAGCAGTGTGTGAGGGTGAGTGTGTGTGTGTGTGTGTGTGTGTGTGTGTGTGTGAGTGAGAGACAGAGACCCTAGCTGACCTGTGTGTGTTCCCCAGCTCTGTGTGTGTGTGTGTGTGTGTGTGTGTGTGTGTGTGTGTGTGTGTGTGTGTGTGTGTGTGTGTGTGAGAGAGACACAGACACTAGCTGACCCGTGTGTGTTCCCCAGCGGTGTGTGAGGGTGAGAGAGCATGTCAACAGGATGAGATCTGCCTCTATCCCGGCCTGTGCCGCTGTAAACATGGCTTCTTTGGCGCCCTCTGCAGGACACGTGAGTCACTGCACTCTGCATTTTATATATTAACACTATGTGCTTTACATCGGTGGTTCCCAACTAAGGTCATTATAGTTTTAAGTTTTTAATTTAGTTTTTATTTTTATTCGTTTTTTAATTTCAATTTCTAATTTAGTTTAGTTTTAGTTAGTTTTCAGAGTGTATTTATAGTTTTAGTTTAGTTTTAGTTTTTCAACCGATTTTAGTTTTAGTTTTTATTTTTATTTCAGTTAATAACAGTCAATAGTTGGGTTGGGGGAGAGAAAAATACTAACCCCAATTCCAAAAAAGTTGGGACAGTATGTAAACTGCACATAAGCAGAAAGCAGTGATTTATAAATTCTCTTTTACATATATTTAATTGAAAACAGTACAAAGAAAAGATATTTAATGTTCTACCTTATCAACTTTATTGATGTTTGTAAATATACGCTAATTCCGAATTTGATGCCTGCAACACGCTCCAAAAAAGTTGGGACAAGGGCAAAAAAAAAAGACTGGGAATTTCATACTGTTGGAACATTCCACAGGTGATGCTATCATGACTGGGTATAAAAGGATATTAAAAGACTCTTTCATATCTTACTTTCAGGTACTCTCACAAGCGATACTATAACCTCTCTGCATTTCAATGAATCTCTATGGGAATTGGGCAGTGGGACTAGAGTAAAGTGAATAAGAGTAAATTACAGAGTAAATTACACGGGAATAGTATGGAACATTAAATATCTTTTCTTTGTACTGTTTTCAATTAAATATACAGTCAAGCCGGAAAGTCTGCACACTCCTTTCACCTTCTCCATGTTTTATTACGTTACAGACATATTCTACAATAGATTGAGTTCATTTTATGTCTCAAAATTCTACACAAAATAGCCCATAATGACAAAGTGAAAACAGGTTTTTAGACATTTGTGCTAATTTATTAAAAATCAAAATGTAAAATATCATATGTACAATTGATATGACAACCAAAAGTGAGCTGAGGTGCATTTTGTTTCCACTGATACTGCTTGAGATGTTTCTACAACTTAATTGGAGTCCACCTGTGATAAATTCAATTGATTGGACATGATTGGGGATTGCCAACACCTGCCTATATAAGGTCCCACAGTTGACAGTGCATGTCAGAGCAAACTCCAAGCCATGGGGGTCAAAGGAATTATCTGCAGACCTCAGAAACAGGATTGTGTCAAGGCATAGATCTGGAGAAGGGTACGGAAAAATCTCTGCAGCTTTACAGGTCCCAAAGAGCACAGTGGCCACCATCATTCGTAAATGGAAGAAGTTTGGAACCACCAAGAATCTTTCTAGACCTGGCCGCCCGGCCAAACTGAGCAATCGGGGAAGACGGGCCCTGGCCAGGAAGGTGAGCAGGAACCCGAGGGTGACTATGACAGAGCTCCAGCGTATCCTTGTGGAGATGGGAGAACCTTTCAGAAGATCAACCATCCAGACAGCACTCCACCAATCAGGCCTTTATGGTAGAGTGGCCAGACGGAAGCCCCTCCTTAGTAAAAGGCACATCACAGGCCCGCTTGGAGTTTTGCCAAAAGGCACCGAGAGGACTCTCAAACCATGAGAATCAAGATTCTCTGGTCTGATGAAACCAAAATTGAACTTTTTTGTTACGTATCTGTGTACGGGACGAACCCAAGTGCAACGACCAGGAGACAGAATTCACAAAAGATGGTATTTAATAAATTAAGTGTTGGGGTAGTCCCAACACTGTACAGGAAAGGCAACACACACACAGAATTAGGAGATCTTGCGCCTGGAAGCCCGGGGCGGGCTGCTCCAAGCCGGAGCTGGACTGGAGGTTCTGGAACGGGCTGTTCCAAACCGGAACTGGACTGGACTGGAACTGGACCGGGTGGTCCACACGGGAAACAGGTACTGGAACGGAATTGTCCCAAACCGGAACTGGACTGGACTGGACTGGACCGGGAGGTCCACACGGGTACAGGTACTGGAACGGAATGTCCCAAACCGGAACTGGACTTGAGCGAGTGCCTGTAACACTCACGCCGGGACTGAACTGGAACTGGCAGGGGAGCGACTCACTACGGCAGGGCAGGACTGGACCGGGCTGACTGCACCGGTATAGAAAAACAAAACAGAGGAGGGTTAGTGCAAGGGAAGGCACGGGAAAGACCGGGAGGTTCTCACGGAGGTGATGGGTTTGGAAGTCGGGAGGCTTTGCGGAGGCACGGCAGGGCAGAGTGGTGTGGCGTAGCTGCGGTAGGTCCGGAGGTAGCTGACCGTCTCCAGAGCTCCAGGAGCCGGCGCCGAAGAACTGGGTGGTTTCCTCGGTCGGACAGGAACAACTGGAGAGTAGCCAGGTAGCGAATCACCCCGGAGCCTACACGCGCTGGAGGTGGAGGTACCGCAACACACACAAACAAACACGGGGAAAACAAACACTGCCACGGGAGATAGGGAGTAGGGTTGGGTGGAGGAGAAGGGAAACAAGTTAGCAAATATAATAATGACAGGAATTGTGCGGAAGGTAAACTACCAGACTGTAGTTTGCAAGGGACTATAAGCTGTATGGGAAACACATTCCACAAACACGCGAATAGTTTACACGGGGAGACCAGTTAACGAGTCAAGCACTACACCAAGTGATGATAGTTAACGAACTGGCGCCGACTGGCAGCCAGCCGAAAGACTATATAGGGCTAACTAATGTGACAAAATACGAAACAGGTGTGAACATAAACCGGGAGTGATTACAAGACACCAGGTGAGGAAATGCATGCAACGAGGGGGAGGGAGTGAAAGGCGGAAGTAAACCAAAACAACCAGACGAACAAGACAGGGAAGGACATGCCTAGTCCGCGGCAGAGGGGAAAACACGGACAAAGGGATCCAACATGACACGGAGGGAAAACAGGAAAACACGGAAAACGGACAGGAAGGGAGTGGAACATTACAGTACCCCCCCCTCAACGTACGCCACCTGGCGTACCTGGCGGCCTGGTCTTGAATGGGAAGCGACTGTGGAAATCCTGGATTAAGGTTTGATCCAGGATGAGGCCCTTGTGGAGCCATGACCGCTCCTCAGGGCCATACCCCTCCCAGTCCACGAGGTATTGGAAGCCCCGACCCTTACGGCGGATGTCAATGATGCGGTCCACCGTATAGGCCGGGGCGTTGTTGATGACCCGGACAGGAGGCGGAGGGAGGGTAGGGGCACTGAGGGGGCTGGAGGCGACAGGCTTGACTTGGGAGACATGAAAAACGGGGTAAACTTTGAGGGAGGCAGGGAGGGAGAGCTTGACAGAAACAGGGTTAACAAGACGTACAACAGGGAAGGGACCAATGAACCGGGGCCGAAGCTTTTTAGAGGAGGAGGGAAGGGAAATGTTAGACGTGGACAACCAGACCTGCTGACCGGCCCTGTATTTGGGGGCTGCGGTCCTGTGCAGGTCCGCCAGACGCTGGGACCGGGAATTGGAACGTAGGAGTGCGGTGCGTGTAAGCCTCCAAATGCGCTTGCATTTGAGGATGTGGGCCCTGACAGAGGGGACTGCTACCTCGGCCTCCTGGACCGACAGGAGAGGGGGTTGGTACCCTAACGAACACTCGAAAGGAGATAACCCGGTGGAGGTACTCTTAAGGGAGTTGTGGGAGTACTCCACCCAGGGAAGGAAACGGCTCCAGGAGGCGGGGTTGCGAGCCGTGACGCACCGCAGGGCGGCCCCCAGGTCCTGGTTCGCCCTCTCTGCCTGGCCGTTCGACTGGGGATGGAAGCCAGACGAAAGACTGGCCGAGGCCCCCAGGGCTACACAGAACGCCTTCCAGACCTGGGAGGAGAATTGGGGCCCACGATCCGACACGATATCGGAAGGGATCCCGTGCAGCCTGACCACATGTACCACCAGGAGCTCCGCCGTTTCGAGGGCGGACGGGAGCTTGGGGAGGGGAATAAAGTGGGCCGCCTTGGAGAACCGATCCACAATTGTCAAAATGACAGAGTTGCCATCTGACAACGGCAGACCGGTTACGAAGTCCACCCCAATGTGGCTCCAAGGACGGCCCGGGACAGGGAGGGGAAGGAGATGACCAGAGGGAGGCTGGTGGGAAGCCTTGCTCCTGGCGCATACAGAGCAGGCCAGAACAAAGGCACGGGTATCCTCCTTGAGGGTGGGCCACCAAAAGCTCCTCCTGACGAGGGCGGTCGTCCTGGCAACACCTGGGTGACACGCCAGGCAGGAGGCGTGAACCCACTCAAGGACCTGGGAGCGGACGGAGTCGGGAACAAACAGGGCAGGGTTAGGGTTATTACGGGGGTCAGGGTGGGAGGTCTGGGCGGACCTCACGATTTCCTCAATCCTCCAGGAGACCGCAGCCACCATACAGGACGCTGGGAGAATGGTTTCGGGGTCAGCAGGACTGGAGGGAAGGGAAAACACACGGGATAAGGCATCTGCCTTAATGTTGCGGGAACCGGGGCGATAGGACAAAGAAAAATTAAACCGGGCAAAGAAAAGTGACCACCTAGCCTGTCTGGCATTCAGCCTCTTGGCAGATCTTAAATAAATTAAATTTTGGTGGTCAGTCAAAACAACAAAGGGGGTACCTGCCCCCTCCAGCCAGTGGCGCCACTCCTCAAGAGCCAGCTTAATGGCAAGAAGTTCCCGATCCCCGACATCATAATTCTGCTCAGCGGAGGACAGCCTCCGGGAGAAAAAGGCACAGGGATGGAGCTTGTTGTCTAAGGCGGCACGTTGGGACAGAATGGCCCCCACGCCGGTGTCGGAGGCGTCCACCTCGATCGTAAACTGACGGGAGGGATCAGGGTGGCAAAGGATAGGGGCTGAGGAAAACCGCGTTTTGAGTTGCTCAAAAGCACGCTGAGCTTCGGGATTCCAACAGAAAGAAAAAGTGGTGGAGGTAAGTTTTGTAAGGGGGGCAGCAATGACACTGTAATTTCGGATAAAACGACGATAAAAATTAGCAAAACCAAGGAACTGTTGTAGCAGCTTACGAGAGGTGGGTTGGGGCCATTCCGTCACCGCCTTGACTTTGACCGGATCCGCCCGGATACTGCCCTCCTCGATAATGAAGCCGAGGAACGGGACTGAAGAGACGTGAAATGAGCATTTCTCCGCCTTCACGAAGAGCTGGTTCTCGAGGAGCCGCTGGAGAACCTCCCGGACATGGAGAATGTGCTCCTGAGGGGACTTGGAAAAAATTAAAATGTCGTCAATGTAAACAAAAACGGTCTTACCCAACAGGTCTCGCAGGACGTCATTAACCATGCCCTGGAAGACTGCCGGGGCGTTAGTAAGGCCGAAAGGGACCACCAGGTACTCATAGTGGCCCAACGGGGTATTGAAGGCAGTCTTCCACTCATCCCCCTCCCGTATGCGCACCAGGTGGTACGCATTACGGAGGTCGAGTTTGGTGAAAATGACGGCCTGCGAGAGGGGTTCAAAAGCAGTGTTAATGAGGGGGAGAGGATACTTGTTGCGGATGGTGATGGAATTGAGTCCCCGGTAGTCGATGCAGGGCCGTAGTGAGCCGTCCTTTTTCCCCACGAAAAAGAACCCAGCACCAACCGGAGAAGAGGAGGGACGGATGATGCCCGAGGCGAGGGACTCATGGATATATTCCTCCATGGCGAGTTTCTCTGGTCCCGACAGACTGTAGAGACGGCCGGACGGAAGTTTGGCTCCCGCCAGCAGATCGATACAACAGTCGTACGGGCGATGAGGAGGTAGGGACAGAGCACGTGCTTTCGAGAAGGTGCGACTGAGGTCGTGATACTGTTTGGGAACGGTGGACATATCGGGTTCGGGTAGGTTGGTGCTGGGATTCTTGGACCCCGGAGGGGGAGGCGCGGAGCGGAGACAGCTAGCCAGGCAGTGGCCACTCCACGCCAGGATGCGTCCGCCCTGCCAGTCAATGTGTGGGTTATGGAGACGGAGCCAGGTCTGACCTAAAACTATGGTTGACTGTGTGGAGTTGATGAGGAGGAGTTGAATGCTCTCCCGGTGATTGCCAGAGAGGACAAGCTGTAAGGACACGGTGGAGTGGGTCACTAATCCCAAGCTCCGACCGTCTAAGGCGAAGGCAGTAATGGGTAATGGAAGAAGCTCCGTAGGTATGCCGGCCCTCTGGGCGAAGGTGGTGTCCATAAAGTTGGCGTCGGCTCCAGAGTCGATGAGAGCCGACGAAACTAAGGACTTGTCGCTCCACAGGAGAGTGGCCTTGAAGACTAGGCGATTCTGGGCTGCATGGCAGGGAATGATAGGGCTCGTCAGTACGCCTAGTTTAACTGGCGAGCCTATTCTTTTGGGCGGATTGGACACGAGGCGGTCTGATGGCCAGGTTTGCCACAGTAGAAGCACGACCTGGATCGCTGACGGCGTTGGCGCTCCGCAGAGTTGACCACAACTCTGCCCAGTTGCATGGGCTCCTCTTCGGAGACCCCAGACGCCGCCCTGAATCCAGAAACAGATGGGTGAGAGCGAATATGAGGAAGGTGACCGGGATTCCCCCCACGCTCACGGGCCCGGATACGAAGACGGTTGTCGACTGCTATGGCCAGGCTAATCAGGCTATTGAGGGAGGTGGATTCCTCACGGGTGGCTAGTTGGTCTTTGAGCTCCTCGCTGAGTGCCTGGCGGAAAGCCCCCTGAAGGGCGGTGTCGTTCCATCCGGACTCCGCGGCGAGGGTACGGAATTGGATGGCCATCTCTGCGACGCTGCGACCCCCCTGACGGACTTGAAGTAGGCGCTGAGTTGCATCTCGCCCACAGGTAGGGTGGTCAAACACGCGCCGCATCTCGGCGGTGAAGGCAGCGAAGTTGTTGCAGAGCGCGGCTTGGCTATCCCAGATGGATGTAGCCCACTCCAGGGCACCTCCTCCCAGGCTGCTCATGATGAACGCGATCTTACATGGGTCGGAGGCGAAGGAGGAGGGCTGCATCCGGAAGACAATGTCGCATTTCATCAGAAATTCGCGACATTTCCCCAATTCCCCGCGGAATAGCTCCGGATGTTGAACGCGAGGCTCCCGAAATGAAGCGGACACAGGAGGGTCCGCCGGGGGGTCCGGAGCGGGCGGTGTAGGGCCCACTGGAATACGCGGAAGCGGCTGGTGAAGAGACAGCTGAGTAACTTGTTCCGTGATGCTCTTCAGTACTTCCAACACGTCGTCCAGACGACGGCCCTGTTGGTCGCTGACCGCAGTTTGGCAGGAGAAGGCGTGCTGAATCTGCTCCAGGTCGGCTGGGTCCATGTTTTTGGCCAGTTCGTTCTGTTACGTATCTGTGTACGGGACGAACCCAAGTGCAACGACCAGGAGACAGAATTCACAAAAGATGGTATTTAATAAATTAAGTGTTGGGGTAGTCCCAACACTGTACAGGAAAGGCAACACACACACAGAATTAGGAGATCTTGCGCCTGGAAGCCCGGGGCGGGCTGCTCCAAGCCGGAGCTGGACTGGAGGTTCTGGAACGGGCTGTTCCAAACCGGAACTGGACTGGACTGGAACTGGACCGGGTGGTCCACACGGGAAACAGGTACTGGAACGGAATTGTCCCAAACCGGAACTGGACTGGACTGGACTGGACCGGGAGGTCCACACGGGTACAGGTACTGGAACGGAATGTCCCAAACCGGAACTGGACTTGAGCGAGTGCCTGTAACACTCACGCCGGGACTGAACTGGAACTGGCAGGGGAGCGACTCACTACGGCAGGGCAGGACTGGACCGGGCTGACTGCACCGGTATAGAAAAACAAAACAGAGGAGGGTTAGTGCAAGGGAAGGCACGGGAAAGACCGGGAGGTTCTCACGGAGGTGATGGGTTTGGAAGTCGGGAGGCTTTGCGGAGGCACGGCAGGGCAGAGTGGTGTGGCGTAGCTGCGGTAGGTCCGGAGGTAGCTGACCGTCTCCAGAGCTCCAGGAGCCGGCGCCGAAGAACTGGGTGGTTTCCTCGGTCGGACAGGAACAACTGGAGAGTAGCCAGGTAGCGAATCACCCCGGAGCCTACACGCGCTGGAGGTGGAGGTACCGCAACACACACAAACAAACACGGGGAAAACAAACACTGCCACGGGAGATAGGGAGTAGGGTTGGGTGGAGGAGAAGGGAAACAAGTTAGCAAATATAATAATGACAGGAATTGTGCGGAAGGTAAACTACCAGACTGTAGTTTGCAAGGGACTATAAGCTGTATGGGAAACACATTCCACAAACACGCGAATAGTTTACACGGGGAGACCAGTTAACGAGTCAAGCACTACACCAAGTGATGATAGTTAACGAACTGGCGCCGACTGGCAGCCAGCCGAAAGACTATATAGGGCTAACTAATGTGACAAAATACGAAACAGGTGTGAACATAAACCGGGAGTGATTACAAGACACCAGGTGAGGAAATGCATGCAACGAGGGGGAGGGAGTGAAAGGCGGAAGTAAACCAAAACAACCAGACGAACAAGACAGGGAAGGACATGCCTAGTCCGCGGCAGAGGGGAAAACACGGACAAAGGGATCCAACATGACACGGAGGGAAAACAGGAAAACACGGAAAACGGACAGGAAGGGAGTGGAACATTACATTTTTGGCCTGAATACCAGGCGTCACGTCTGGAGGAAACCAGGCACCGCTCATCACCTGGCTAATACCATCCCTACAGTGAAGCATGCCGGTGGCAGCATCATGATGTGGGGATGTTTTTCAGCAGCGGGAACGGGGCGACTAGTCCTGATAGAGGGAAAGATGAATGCAGCCAAGTACACGAGATCCTTGAAGAAAACCTGCTCCAGAGCGCTCTGGACCTCAGACTGGGGCGAAGGTTTACCTTCCAACATGACAACGACCCGAAGCACACAGCCAAGAGAACAAAGGAGTGGCTTCGGAGAAAGTCTGTGCATGTCCTTGAGTGGCCCAGCCAGAGCCCAGACCTGAATCCAATTGAACATCTGTGGAAAGAGCTGAAAATGGCTGTGTACCGACGCTCCCCATCCAACCTGACGGAGCTTGCAAGGATATGCCAAGAGGAATGGGCAAAAATGTCCAGAAACAAGTGTGCCAAGCTCGTAGCTACTTTCCCAAGACGCCTTGAAGCTGTAATCGCTGCCAAAGGTGCAGCAACCAAGTATTAGGCTAAGGGTGTGTACAGATATGTAACCCCTAAATAACCTATTTTTGTCAGTAAAATAAAATTGCATATTTTCTAAAAACCTGTTTTCACTTCGTCATTATTGGCTATTGTGTGTAGATGTTTGAGGCAAAAAAATGAACTCAATCTATTGTAGTATAAGTCTGTAACGTAATAAAACGTGGAGAAGGTGAAAGGGGTGTGCAGACTTTCCAGCTTGACTGTATGTAAAAGAGAATTTACAAATCATTGCTTTCTGCTTTTATGTGCATTTTACACACTGTCCCAACTTTTTTGTTTTTAATGTTTCAAATTACACTATATGCAATCCGGATTATCCAAACAAAAACATTCTGTGCTATCAACAGTCAGGAGGAGGATCAGAAACTAAAACTAAAAAGAATTCATGGTCATTTTTATTTTATTTCAGTTTTGGAACACTACATTACAGTTTTAGTTTCGTTTTAAAATTAATTTCAGTTTTTATTTTAATTTTAGTTTTCTACTCTGGTGAGTAGATAGGGCGAGAAAGTCATAGAGTATGCGAAAATTTTTCTAATTGCAGTATACTTCAAACACCCGGATGACACTTACTTCCGGGGTTTCGCTGAGTACAATCGGGAGCACACTTTTCAAGAAGTGCACAAACATTTTGGGCACATAAATATGATGTGAAGCTTCGTTTAAAAAAAATGAGGCGCAGCTTTGCTGTCGTTTTCCTTCAAATACAACAAAAACAACACGTGACATGGCAGCGCAAGAGTGGGGCACAGGGTTGCCAGATCTTGTAAGACTTTCCAGCCAAATGGCGACTCAAAACTAGCCCAAATTATAGGCTATTTTTAACTGAAACCAACGTATTTTAAATATAAATCATTATGATTTTACTTTTTAAAATAAGTGCATGCTTTGCGACTTCATTTTTACCCTTGACTGCACTTTGAAAGTATCCCAATTTAGCTGTAAAACCGCGGACATGGCAACACTGGTGGGATGTCTTATGACCTGCTTACGACACTTCCACAGTGCGGTTGGAAAATAGTATGGCGGATATTTTCGCAGACTGCTAAACAGTGCACATTAAACAGCACACTTCTGCCAGTGCACTGTACGCAGGAGACAGGGCGCAGTAGATAGGGCTCTGATTCGGACACAGTGCACTGTACGCAGGAGACAGGGCGCAGTAGATAGGGCTCTGATTCAGACACAGTGCACTGCACGCAGGAGACAGGGCGCAGTAGATAGGGCTCTGATTCGGACACGGCCCTAGAGATCCAGTTGAGCTGCTAATTAGTAGAATCAGGTGTGTGAAATTAGGGTTGAAATTAAATCCTACAGGATGGTAGATCTCCAGGAACAGGGTAGGGACCACTTCTTTACACTGTATATTGTCCACTGTGCACTAATGTATATAACACTGTATATAACTTACATAGGCCATCAGCAGCATTGCAATTTGTCAGGTGTGAATGTCCGTTGAAAGTTTGTAATAATAATGCACAGAAAATGATGTTCTTCACATGTATATTGTGACTGACATTGACGCCTGGACCCACAGTTTGCTTTAGTCTTCGCTCCTGCAGTGATTGGCTGCAGTTTGATTGACATGCGTAAAGGCCCTGTGGACGTTTCTCCTGCGTGACGGAACGGCGGTGAGCATTCCGCCGGTCCCGCCGCGTGACTGGCTCTCCCTCCCCTTCCCAGGGTGCCCGGCGGAGTTCTGGGGTCCGGACTGCCGCGAGCAGTGCAGGTGCCACCCGCACGGGCGCTGTGACCCAGAGACGGGGGCGTGCACCTGCCTGCCGGGCCGCTGGGGGTCCGCGTGCGAGAACCCCTGCAAGTGCGGCAGGCACGGCCGCTGCGACCCGCTGCACGGCAACTGCACCTGCGAGCCGGGCTGGTGGTCGCCCACCTGCGCCAAGGCGTGTCTGTGCCACCGAGACACCTCCACCTGCGACGTGGAGACGGGACGCTGCGTCTGCAAGCCCGGATTCTGGGGTCAGAAATGCACGCTGCCCTGCAGCTGCTACATCTCCCCCTGCATGCAGCGTTCCGGCGCATGCCGCTGCACGCGCGGCTGGTGGGGCCCAACATGCGACCGCTACTGTAACTGCGACCTGGGCCATGGCGACTGTGACCCAGCCAGCGGCGTCTGTCTCTGTCAGCCCGGCTATAAGAGCCCCTTCTGCAACGAGCCCTGCAGTGCTGGAAACTATGGCGACGGCTGTGAGAAAATGTAAGAGAGGCCCTGTGAGTGTGTGTGTGTGAGAGAGAGAGAGACAGTGTGTGTGTGTGTGAGAGAGAGACTGGGAAAAAGTGTGTGTGTGTGTGTGTGCGTGAGAGAGAGAGAGACTGGGAGACAGTGTGTGTGTGAGTGTGTGTGTTTGAGAGAGAGAGAGGGAGAGAGAGACTGGGAGACAGTGTGTGTGTGTGTGTGTGTGTGTGTGTGTGTGTGTGTGTGTGTGTGTGTGTGTGTGCGCGTTTGTGTCCTCTGCTGCCCCCTGGTGGTCTCTGAGGGTGCACTGCTCCCCCGTGCAGGTGTGGCCGCTGTAGAGAGGGGCAGCCCTGCTCTGCGGTGGACGGGTTCTGTGCGGCCTGCGAGCCAGGATGGAACGGGACTCGCTGCGACCAGCCCTGCCCACCTGGTTACCACGGAAACCTCTGCCAGGAGGCTTGTCCCCGCTGTAGGGCCGGGGAACCATGTGACCCAGAGATGGGAACGTGTTCAAACTGTGACCCTGGCTGGACCGGACCAAGGTATGCAAGGGGGGGGGGGTTGTGATCTGGGCTGGATCATACCAAGTCATACAGACAGGGGTGAACACTAGACTGGACCAAGGTATCGGGGTGGGTTAACAGTTATCCTTGACAGTTATGCCCTCTAGTGGCCCAATGGTGTAACTACATAATCTTACTGAAGTGTAGCCGGTGTTCTATATGCACGCTTGTGTGTTGCTTTGCGAATAAGCTCCGCCTCACCTCATCCACAGCTGTGAGGAGCGCTGCCCAAACGGGACGTTTGGAGACCGCTGCCAGTTCCACTGCGCTCCCTGCATTCATGGGTACTGTGATCATGTGACAGGAAGCTGCGTGTGCCAGCCTGGATTTGAGGACGAAAGGTATGACAGCCGCAGGACAGGTGAAACTGAGAATATTGAGCTCAGGTGTGTGATTCTGATTGGTCATATTGAGCTCAGGTGTGTGATTCTGATTGGTCATATTGAGCTCAGGTGTGTGATTCTGATTGTCATATTGAGCTCATGTGTGTGATTCTGATTGGTTATATTGAGCTCAGGTTCAGGTGTGTGATTCTGATTGGTCATATTGAGCTCAGGTGTGTGATTCTGATTGTCATATTGAGCTCAGGTGTGTGATTCGGATTGGTTATATTGAGCTCAGGTTCAGATGTGTGATTCTGATTGGTCATATTGAGCTCAGGTGTGTGACTCTGATTGGTCATATAGGTGTGTGATTCTGATTGGTCATATTGAGCTCAGGTGTGTGATTCTGATTGGTCATATAGGTGTGTGATTCTGAGTTGTCGTATTGAGCTCAGGTGTGTGATTCTGATTGGTTATATTGAGTTCAGCTGTGTGACTCTGATTGGTCATATTGAGCTCAGGTGTGTCATTCTGTTGGGTTATATTGATATTGGTGTGTGATTCTGTTGGGTCATATTGAGCTCAGGTGTGTGATTCTGTTGGGTTATATTGATATTGGTGTGTGATTCTGTTGGGTTATATTGATATTGGTGTGTGATTCTGTTGGGTTATATTGATATTGGTGTGTGATTCTGTTGGGTTATATTGATATTGGTGTGTGACTGATTGGTTCTTTTCTCTGTGTGAAGCTGTAACAGCACATGTCCAGATCACACCTTTGGTCTGAACTGCTCCCTGTCATGTGACTGTGGAGAACATGGCTGCCACCCTGCCACTGGAGTGTGTAACTACGGTATGCCATCCCTCTACCCCTCACCTGGTATTCATTTTAAAGATTGTGTGTGTGTACGTTACAGGTGGGCATGCGTGTGTATATACTGTATAAATATATATATGTGTGCGCATGCGAGTGTGTGTGTGTTACATGGGGGCACAGGTGCGTGTATGTACTGTATAAATGTTTACGTGTATGTGTGTGTGTGTGTGCGTGCGTGTATGTGTGTGTGTGTGTGTGTGTGTGTGTGTGTGTGTGTGCATACATGTGTGTGTGCGTGTGTGCGTGTGTGTTACAGATGGGCGTGGGTGTGTGTATATACTGTATAAATATGTGTGTGTGTGTGTGTGTTATAGATGGGCGTGGGTGTGTGTATATACTGTATAAATATGTGTGTGTGTGTGTGTGTTATAGATGGGCGTGGGTGTGTGTATATACTGTATAAATATGTGTGTGTGTGTGTGTGTGTGTGTGTTATATATGGGCGTGGGTGTGTGTATATACTGTATAAATATGTGTGTGTGTGTGTGCGTGTGTGTTATATATGGGCGTGGGTGTGTGTATATACTGTATAAATATGTGTGTGTGTGTGTGTGTGTGTTATATATGGGCGTGGGTGTGTGTATATACTGTATAAATATGTGTGTGTGTGTGTGTTATAGATGGGCGGGGGGCGCTAATCGCAGGGCTGCTCGTTACCCTGCTCCTGCTGCTACTGATTCTCATCTGCTGCTGCTGCTGCTGCTGTGGGGGAGGAGCTACTGAAGAGAAGGACAGGTATGCCCCGCCCCTCACCCCGCCCCTCACCCAACACTCACACCCGCCCCTCTCCTCCCCCAACCCCTATATGCCCCTCACCCCCCAATCTCACGCATGTAGGCCTGCGTGTGGCTCATTAAACATTAACAAATAACAAGACAGCTGTAAGACCAGAATTCTAATGGTGGGAGGTGTTCTGATGCAGTACTCTTTGTGTCCACAGGGTGGCAGTAGGGGATGGAGGCCCTGCAGTGCGGATGAAGCACCATGTTTATAACGTGCTGGCCAATGTGAGCTCTGCGATGCCCTGCCTCACCCTGGGCTCTTCTGGCCTGCCTCGGGTCACAGGTACGGCATGCAGCCAGGAGATTCGCTACAACAACGACACCTCACACACACACACACACACACACACACACACACACACACACACACACACACACACACACACACACAGATCATCACACACACAAATTTGCGGGACATACAGTGGAAAAGAGGAACAGTGCACAGTACCAGCCCTGCACTCATAAATCACTTACAAATGTGCTGTGACATGAACTGGACTGGCTGCCCTCTTGTCTTAGGAGGATGCCCCTATTTAACTCTTTAAGGTGTGAGGTCACAAATGTGTGATTAGACTGAACATTCTAATGCTGATGTAACAATCGCTGCTGGTCCCTGAAAGCAGTGGAGTTCTAGAACACCGACTTACAATTTTGAAAAATACATTCCATAAAAACCTACTCTTCAAAGGGTTAATATATCCTATGCTTTTTGCTTTTATTGTGGTATCCTGAGACACTTCTTTTGCTGCAGAAATCAGGTGCCATTTGTGAGGCACGGTAGGTTTTGGTTCTGATTCTGATTCTGATTGTGGTTGTGATCTGCAGTAGACTCACAGTGCCTCTGTGTCCACACAGTGTCTCACCATGACCCGGAGCTTACCTTCAACCACAGCTTCATCGAGCCGCCATCGTCAGGCTGGGTGACGGAAAACTCATCCTTCGACAGCGATGAGGGGGAGGCGGTGTACTGCGTACCCCCCAGGGAAGGTGAGGGGTCTGCTCCGAACGCTGGGGTCACTCCAGGGTCACACTCTTTTACATAAAATATTTATTTCCTCTTCTTTCCCTCGCTGGTCTTTGCTGCTTCTCTTTTCTCTGTGTTTTTACTCACCTGTGTGTTCTCTGTGTGGGGCTCAGGTGTACTCACCTGTGCGTTTTCTGTGTGGGGCTCAGGTGTACTCACCTGTGCGTTCTCTGTGTGGGGCTCAGGTGTACTCACCTGTGCGTTCTCTGTGTGGGGCTCAGGTGTACTCACCTGTGCGTTTTCTGTGTGGGGCTCAGGTGTACTCACCTGTGCGTTCTCTCTGTGGCAGATATACCTACATTGGCGGGAGGAGATTTCCAGGAGATCAGCTCTAAGTGCAACATGTTCCTGGACCCGTCTGGGTTCTGCAGTGATGACGTGTCCCCCTTCGCCATCCCGCGAACCTCCAGCATCGCCAAGGCCAAGAGACCCTCCGTGTCGTTCGCCGAGGGGACCAAGTTCACCGCCAAAGAGCGCCGGGGGTCCCAGGAGGTCCCCAGCACCGCCCGCAAACCCAAATCTCCCTGGGGGGTGCTGATGCTGTCGGCCTTGCAGGCCCAAGGCCGGGGGGGCGAGGGAGAGGGCGGGGCTGAGCAGCAGGAGGAAGAGGAGGAGGAGGAGGAGGAAGAGCAGACGGAGGGGCCAGGGGTGGGGCAGGAACCCCCCAGTGAAACGGGCGAGCCGGACCCTGAGAGGTACAGTGCAGCTCCCTCCCGCGCCTCCCTCTCTGTCCCGGGCGGGAGGAGACGCACCCTGTCCAACGCCCGGCGGAACGTCGGCGCTCAGACCACGCCCGGCGACGACGCCGTCTCCCCGGAGACCGCCCCGGAGAAGGTGGTGACGGTGTACGTGACTGTGGGGAGGGCGGGGCCGAAGGCGGGACAGAAGGCGGGGCCGAACCCTGAGGGGCCCGTCCAGGCCGTGCTGCGCAGACTGGGCAGCCTCCAGAGGCGGGGCGATGAGGTGGGGCAGGGGCAGGGGCAGGGGCAGGGGCAGGGGCGGGGCTCGGGCGGAGCTGGGGGCGGGATCTCCAAGCCGCCACGCAGGAAGCTGGGCGCGCGGGTCAGCGTGTGGGAGCAGGGCGGGGCCGGGGGCGGGGCCGGGCGCGTGGAGGTGCACCTACGGAAACCCAGCCGACGGAAGCCGCCCCCGCTCTCCTCGCCCGGCTCCCTGGGAGGCTCCGCCCCCTGGCCCGAGAGCACCCCGCCCACAAGACCCCTGTCCTCCATCCTGAAGAGCGTGCCTGAGAACACGCCCGCCGGCGGGGCTGGGGGTGACATGGATGCTGCCCCCGCGGGAACGGGTCGCCACGGCAACGTGCATACAGAGAGCGGCTACCACTCGCTGGGGGCGGGAGGGCAAATAATCGCCAACCAAGGGGTGGGGGCCAGCGCGGACGAAGGACCGCAGTATGAAAACATCCTGATAAAACACTCGTAAGCACTGACCCCTCCCCCACCCGTGAGGTTGTTGCCATGGAAACTGTACATAGTGATGATATTAGTGCTCTGGATAAGATGGAACAGGAGAAGCCATTGGGGTTATTATTCCGTTTTATTTCCCATAATGCAATCACCTGGCAGGTGAGAGGTTTGTGGCCTAAAGCTCCGGTGTTAAAGCAGTGTGCTGTCAGAGCGCCATATCTGCCGTATGTAATGAAGTGTTTATGAACTGTAGACTCTTCATAAGCTCAGTATCATATGCCCTGTAGAACATGGTCTGTGTGGCTTGGCGTGCCGTGGTGAGAGGCATGTGAGAGCTGTCATTAAATGGACACTTAAGTTGATATTAGTTTACTTCTGGCAAAATAATAAAACGTTTTAAAAATCTTTTTAGAAAATGTAAAACAGTTTGTTATTTGATGAAACCAACATGCACGCACAAGAGTTTAGTTTCATCTGTGTATTTTTTTACTAAATGTTTTCTTGCAGTCCTGATTAAACGCAAATGCAAAAAAGTGAAATGATGAAGATTTGTTGATTTTATGGTGGCGTAAGATTTATATTTATATAAGACACCTTATGCAGGGTGCAGTGAGGAACCTGCTCTAGCTAAACGGACACAGAAATGCTGCACATCTCTGTGTTAATGTGTTAACGTTAATGTGCTGTAATTATAGGATAATCTGAATGGGAGAATGATGACATTGTTCTGCAGCGATGATCAGATTTTCTCATATGATATTCCACTCATGATTCCCTGTGTTGGGTTGTGTGGAGCAGGGGTTCTCAATCCTGGTCCTGGGGGACCCCTGTGTATGCTGGTTTTCGTTGCAACCGCAGTTGCAATCCCAGAATTTTAACAAGCTGTTAATTTTTCTTAATTAGGTGCTTTTCATGTTTGGAGGAATTATTCGCCCACTTAAGACACATTATGTCAGAAATAGCTATGCATGCCATGTAGAACAAACTCCCCATGTTCACATTGTGCTTATTGTGCTATATTGCAACAATTACATAAGAAAAGGTTACAAAATAATGTATTTTCACTCAAATGAAAGAGTGAAGTGAATCAATAGGCTCCTAATTAGGTTGTTGAACACATGTGTTTAACTCAATTTTTTCTTTAAGCTTAAGACAATGCAGGTTTGGCTCGTTATCATTTGCTTTGTGTTTGAATTCTTCATTATCTACAAAATGGTTAGTTTTAGTGGCCATGTGTCCACACTTTCACCAATTAGGAGCCTATTGATTCAAATCAGTCTTTAAATGGATCTGTTAAATAATTTTCTTATCTTTTTTAAATAATATAGCACAATGTGAACATGGGGTGTTTATTCTACATGGCATCCATAGCTATTTCTGATATAATGTGGCTTAAGAGGGTGAATAATTCCTCCAAACATGACAAGCACCTAATTAAGAAAAATTAACAGCTTGTTAAAATTCTGGGATTGCAACTGCAGTTGCAACGAAAGCCAGCATACACAGGGGTCCCCCAGGACCAGGATTGAGAACCCCTGGTGTGGAGGACAGCGTGTACTGAAGGGAATGATACAGCCTTTAAACCCCCCCCAACCCCGTCTGCAAACACCTGAGAGTGAGTCTCCAGGGCAGGATATCCTGGTATCCTGTTTGCCTCTGGCTGGGAACATTTCAACACCCTCCGCTTCTCTTCAGGGACATCTGCATATTGGCACATGAATCAAAATAAACATCTGTATGAACTTTTAGCCAGATCTGTGCATGCTCAAAGAAAGTGCTGTTGCCTGGGAAATATCAATGCAAGAACAATGTTGTATTGTGGGCCTGAAGAATAATATGAATGGAGAACCAATCTTTTCTTTTTCTTTAGCGTGAGGCTTTATCATGGTTATTATTGATCGTTTCGGCTTTAACATGATTATTATACATTTTATGGCTTCGTTGTGGCTCCTAATGGAATTATCATGGTTTTGTTTCAGCATAATTAATTTTATGGAGTGTGACCTTTACTTCAGTCGATAGCTGGGTGCGCGTTCACTGCCATTATGAGCTCATAACTGCCCCCTTGTGGAGGTTTATGGCTGCAATTATTGTCCGTTGAGATAACAGAAAAGTTATCCTTGTATTTCTGTAATGTCGGAACAATGCTGACCCCTGGAGGGGCAAGGCGGAACAGCAACAACACAACAAACTCAATCACCGAATTAAAGAAAAGCATGTACTGTACCACAGATCGGTGCATAAATATGTCAGGTTTTAAGCATTAAGCAAAGATGAGTTTAACGTGATAAAGATATAGCCAGTGTACAACAAGAAGCAGAAGAGCAATGTCTGAGCAAACGGTTAACTACCCCCCTTCTGTTCCCTTGAAGAAGAACAGACAAGGTCACAACCTCAGGCATGTACTGCCCCCGTCAGGAGGGAGAGCGGTTGCCATGGCAACGTTCCAATAGAATACTTCAGTGTGTTTGAAACTTTGTCCTAATAGGATGACGCAGCTGCCAGACTGTGACATTGGCCAGAGACACAAATCAACATCAGATCCAGGGCTAGGCAGGCGCCATTTGTAAGGCCGTCACCCTCCCCCCCTCCCCCCTTAAAGAACGAAGCAGTGGTCTCACCGCCCACACAAAACAGTCACAACACAATTATCCTTTATTCCAAAAAAGAGAATTCTGAAGGTGATGGGCATGTATAAAAATGTGATACATAATATTGTGTTTTTGGAGCCGAGTTGTTAAAGTGTCACTTATGTAAATTTGTCTCTTTGTTTTTCTTTTGTCATCCGAGGGATTAATCAGGTATCTGTGGTGTGGGCCGTTCCGTCCCGCCTGGAATTTCTCGAGTGTTCCTTCATAGTTCATCTCTTTTCTGCTCCTGGCGATTCTGGGCAGCCCAGCCAGTATTTGGCAATGGATCGTGGGTAGGGAGGGATGGCGAAGTCGACTCTCTTGGTCTGTAAATCCACTCTGTAGTACTTGTCTGAGAGAGAGATGAGAAACAGTGAGCATTGGGTGTTTATTTAGGAAGTAAATCCGTTTGGCTTAATAGTCACTTAGCCACGGCTAGCAATTAGAATTAGGGAATTACAAATGGCTTAATTCCAAAGAATGGCTCTCAAGAGTAATGTGTTTTTTTAAAAAAGATAGAGTATTTCACTACAGGAATTAAGATAATTTGAATTAAATTTTCTTCATGCTCTGCGAACAAATAAACCTCAAAACCAAAACAATATGTTTATATTTGTGTTCAATCTTTCGACGTGTTCCCATGGTGACTATGATCTTCCTTTCAGTGGCTACAGCCTCTCTGCTGGTGTTCAGGATGTTGAGTCTGTCAGCGTTCAGTAGTTTGAGCCTGTCAGTGCTCAGCAGTTTGAGCCTGTCAGCGCTCAGTAGTTTGAGCCTGTCAGTGCTCAGCAGTTTGAGCCTGTCAGCGTTCAGCAGTTTGAGCCTGTCAGCGTTCAGCAGTTTGAGTCTGTCAGCGTTCAGTAGTTTGAGTCTGTCAGCGTTCAGTAGTTTGAGTCTGTCAGCGCTCAGCAGTTTGAGCCTGTCAGCGTTCAGTAGTTTGAGTCTGTCAGCGTTCAGTAGTTTGAGTCTGTCAGCGCTCAGCAGTTTGAGCCTGTCAGCGTTCAGTAGTTTGAGTCTGTCAGCGTTCAGTAGTTTGAGTCTGTCAGCGTTCAGTAGTTTGAGTCTGTCAGCGTTCAGTAGTTTGAGCCTGTCAGTGCTCAGCAGTTTGAGCCTGTCAGTGGTCAGTAGTTTGAGTCTGTCAGTGGTGAGTAGTTTGAGTCTGTCAGTGCTCGGTAGTTTGAGTCTGTCAGTGGTGAGTAGTTTGAGTCTGTCAGTGCTCGGTAGTTTGAGTCTGTCGGTGCCCATTCATTTGAGTCTGTCAGTGGTCAGCAGTTTGAGTCTGTCAGTGGTCAGTACCTTTCTTGAAGAAGTAGACATTTTGTACAGGCTGTCCCTTGTCTGGTCTGAGGGGAGGGCTGTATCTGTAGTCGTCGTACTGTTGCTGCTGTTGCTGCTGTTGGCCACTTTGCTGCTGCTTCCGGTTCTGGTTCCGATTCCGGTTCCGGTCCTGATCCTGGTCTTGGTCCTGCCGACGGCTTTCCCGGTTGTAGAACCGCTCGGCGTAGTCCTGTCCCAAATCTGCCCCCCAGTCTGCGATGGAGCCCCACTGGGGGGAGCGCTTCTGCCTGTGCTGCTGGTGCCCCTGCCCCCCCCTCCCCCACGGCCCCCCCCTCCCCCACGGCCCACCCTGTCCCCAGGGACCCCCGATTACCAGCTCCTCCTGTCTAGAGATGAGGGGTGATCTTGGTGGGGTGATGTAGAGTCGGCCCACCATTGCAGAGTCCACAGGGGATTGGATCCCCACCCAGTCTCTGTTAATGAAACGGGGACCCCCATGGTTACCCTGTACTGGGGGGGGGGGGGAGTGGGGGGTGAGAGTGGGGGAGGGGCAAGAGTGAACTGTCACTCTAATGACTCCTCCTCAGAGCTGTACAGTGAAGGTTTTCTGTTACATCAGCATCTTCTACTCTGGCTTCTACTTCTACTCTCTCTCACACACACACACACACACACACACACACACACACACACACACACACACACACACACACACACACACACACACACAACACATGCACTCACACACACACACACACACACACACACACACACACACACACACACACACACACACTTCTCTTACTTCCTTGGAACATGAGGTGGAAGAGTTCCTCCCAGCGATCGTAGTACAGGTCGATGTATTGGGTGAAGAGGACCGAGGGTGAGATGCTGGTCATCTTGATGCACTCCTCATGGGACGGCTGGTTCTTAAATTCATACTGATAATACTGATTCCCTAGAGCAGAGACACACACAGTACAGTTTACACACACACACACACACACACACACACACACACACACACACACACACACACACACACACACACACACACACACACACACACACACACACACACACACACACACACACACACACACACACACACACACACACACACACACACACACACACACAGTACAGCTCAGTATTACAGTTGCTGTATATACCAGACATTGCATTGAGGATTGAACACATGGTCTAACCTTTAAAGAAATACACCTTCTCTTTGCCAACGTGGTTTGTGGCAGGAATGGCAAAGGCTGCATCAACGTCAGCAGGTATTTTTTCAAATCCAACGGAAATATCCCTCGGATAGTCTTCATCCAGCACTCCATCGTCAAACCGCCAGTACTTATTTCCCTGAATTTAAAAGCAGCAGCGTTAAAACAATACAATCACATAATCCCAACAGATTCAGCTGTCAAGTGGAGCAGCACTCCAGTTTGCAAAAACTTCCATCCTACTCATGTCTACCCTGCTCCCTGCCCCAATTTGCCCCCTGCCCCAATCTGCAATACTGCCCCAATCTGCCCCCAATCTGCAATACTGCCCCCTGCCCCAATCTGCAATACTGCCCCAATCTGCCCCCTGCCCCCAATCTGCAATACTGCCCCAATCTGCAATACTGCCCCAATCTGCCCCAATCTGCTCCCAATCTGCAATACTGTCCCAATCTGCCCCCAATCTGCAATACTGCCCCAATCTGCAATACCCACCCCCCCCCCAAACCCCCCCCCCCTCCTTCCCCCTGTTCCACTGTACCCTGCTCCTCCTCTGCCTGCTACACCCCGCCCCACCATCTCTCCCTTCAGCCCTGCCCTGACCACACCTTAAAGATGTAGGTCTTGCCCTGGCAGTTAATGCGGGTGAAGGCGGCGTCGATGGGCCCAGCGATGCCCCACACGTCTTTGATGAGTTTGGGGAATCCCGGCAACACCACTCTGTCCTCCAGCTCAAAGAAGTAATCACCTGAGAGAGCAGCGACACACATATAAAACACACACACACACACACACACACACACACACACACACACACACACACACACACACACACACACATATATATATAAAACAAGCAAACACACACATATAAATCACACACATATATAAATTATGCACACACATTTAAAGCACGCACACGCACACATGCTAAGAAAAGGCTAAGACATGCACATAGAACTAAGCAGACATGAGGAATTGCTCGAGATATCCGCTCCACACCGCTTTCTGTGGGGCTTCTGGGTAAGAGAGGCTGTAGTTATGGGTGTGTGGAATTGTGGGGAATGCTCTGGGTGTGTGGAATTGTGGGTAATGCTGATGTTCCTCACCTCTGAAGGCAAAGATGGAGCCGTTCTTTTGCTGCATGAAGGAGTCAAAGGGCAGGCCGCTGCAGGGGTCCGCCTCAGGGTCAGGAGCTCTTGTGGGGAGGGGCGTGGTGGTGGTGGGTGGAGCCATTGTGGTGGGCGGGGCCGTGGGGAGGGGCATGGTGGTCGTTGGGGCGGTAGTGAGGCGGCCAGTGGCAGGCCGTTTTGCGGAGGTCTCTGTGGTTGCAGGTGCAAACTGCTTTGTTCTAGCGCCCCCATGTGCGGCGGTTTGAGTCACTACATGGGTGCTGTGGCTGCGGTCTTCCTGTACAGCACTGGGCGTCGCCCCAGGTGTGGTACGGTCTTCCTGTACAGCACTGGGTGTCGCCCCAGGTGTGGTGCGGTCTTCCTGTACAGCACTGGGCGTCGCCCCAGGTGTGGTGCTGTTGAACTGCGCATCGTCATCCTCCGCAAAGGCAAACGTGTCCCCACGAGCTACGGAGACACGGGAGTGCCAAAAATAACGCAAAAAGCTAATCTGAAAACTCTCAATGCCCTGAGCACACTGAGCTACTCGAGCACAGCCCTGTGGTTCCCAATGTTAACACAGACCTACATAACCGATCAAACTCGGCAGCAACTTACTCTTGCTGCCGCACATGGAGTCGTAGTCGGAACAGCAGCTCTTGTAGTATCGACACATCGAATCACACTGGCACCTCATCTTCGAGTCAAAGCCATTCTCGCAGCGGCCGATGCAGGAGTCTACGGGCGAACGGGAGAACAGAGACGCTAATCTGAGTACATATTCCACCCTTCCTGTTCGCACTTAACTCACCCATGATTAGTTAGTATTGGGTTTCCGGGGGGAATATAACTAGCCATCTAAACATTTAGCAGGGTCACAGCGGTGGCAGAACTCTCTAACCTTCTGCATTAGTGGTTCGCCCGGCTAGCGCACTGCAGAAGTGGCCTTAAAAAAAGCGATTTACTTTTCTGATGTAGCAATAGGAAACAGCGAAAATTTGAAAAGGAAAAAATGTAAAACAACAGCGCCTCACCCTCGGTAGCGAGCACTGCCGTCGCTAGCATAGCCAGCAGCACGAGCGCGCCCAGCTTCGCGTTCTCCATCTCCGGCCGTTTTGACACTGGAACGAGGGAGCTGCTTTTCTTCTGATCGATGTCCGCCTGGGTCCTTTGCCCTCCACTGTTTGTCTTTGCGTGTTTTCAACATTTTACTGTAATGATTAAACAGACACAGATTATTGTGCTGTTTAAAAGAGCTTTGATGGTTGGACATAGGGCGGCAGTGTAGTATAATGGTTAAGGAACTGGATTTGTAGGTAGGACACTGCCGTTGTACCCTTGAGCAAGGTACTTAACCAGACTTGCTTCAGTATATCCAGCTGTATGAATGGATAAATGTAATAAGATGTAATAAGAAGTTGTGTAAGTCTGCTAAATGCCTGTAATGTAATGTAATGTAATGACATGCTGGAATATTTCATGGTGCAGCACAATGTTTTTCATACAGCTGTCACTAATATTAATAACAACCATAATTATCTTTAAAAAAAAAATATATAACCATCATAATCATAATAATAAAAATAGTACATTACAGTGCTTTATTATTACCAAGTTCCCTAACACGGGTACAGCAAAGCAGTGATCAGCATTATAAGTGAAATACAAAACATTATTCAGACATGATACAACACACGTCACTGTAAAAGATGAGGCTAATCTGTGTGATTAGCGTCCATATAGGATTATGGTTAGGCTTATGGATATGATGGCAGTATTAGGGTTATACTCTTAGGTTTGTTTTTGAATTAAGGACTAAAATTTCTTTGTGGAGGTTGAATTTTATTTCTGTGGAAACCCCATTTATTATTAGTGATTCCAAACACATTTCCTTGTATATATTTCATTATGTTGTTTATTACTTATGTTCTCATCCAGACCATTATTATTAATAACATACAGGATGACTCTGATCTTTCCACTTCTTGGTGGTAATATTTATAATCTTATGCATTGATATGATTATGGTTAGAGTGAGAGGTGAGAATACAGTTTATCTTACAGGTGAGACATCATTAGGGTTATGTTTACGGTGAAGGTTAGGGTTAGAGTTAGTTTTAGTCTTGGGTTTGGCTGGTTCTCGCTGCAGTAGCACCCATGGCCCTCTGCACTCAGGTCACCCCTCCTGATCTGGACTTCATTTCCACCTGCTAGCAGGTGTCAGATTTATTGTATCCTAAACGGTAAAGCTTTGTGTGACATTCACTAGATTATTAGCATATACTGTATATCTCGCAAGCAGAGTAAAGTTCAGCTGAGTGGAGTTGCAGGCCTTGTTTTTCGGTGGCAATACCTAAAATACACATATCTGTTTTTAAAGGACTTAGTCATGACCCAGCATCGGAAAGGTTATACAGATCCTTCCCAAAAAATTAGAATATCATGGAAAAGTTTTTTTTTTCCATAATTCTATTCAAAAGGTGAAACTTTCATAGATTATAGATTCATTACACACAAAGTGAAATATTTCTAGCCTTTATTTGTTTCATTTTTCATAATTTTGGCTTACAGCTCCAGAAAACACCCAAAACAGTATTTCAAGAAATTAGAATAGTGTGTCGAAAATCAGCATTTACTTCAGTTATTTCAGAGAATGAGTGGAGTGGCTTGACTCGAGGAATCCGACAGTTGTAGCCCATGTCCCGGATACGTCTGTACGTGATGGTTTTTGAAGCACTGACTCCAGCCTCAGTCCACTCCCTCTGCATCTCCGCCAAATTTTGGAATTGTCTTTGCTTGACAATCCGCTGAAGCCTACGGTCATCTCTTTTGCTTGTGTACCTTCTCCTGCCACATTTTTCCCTTCCACTAAACTTTCTACTGATATGCTTGGACACTGTACTGTGTGAACAGCCAGCCTCCTTAGCGATGACCTTTTGTGGCTTACCCATCTTCTGGAGGGTGTCAATGATGGTCTTCTGGCCAATTGTCAAGTCTGCAGTCTTCCCCATACTGAACCAAACTGAGATAAACTTTGCAGGTGTTTTGAGTAAATTAGATGATAGTGTGACACTCAGTCTAAAACATTCATTCTCTGAAATAGATGCTGATTTTCGACACACTATTCTAATTTCTTGAAATACTGTTTTGGGGGTTTTCTGGAGCTGTAAGCCAAAATTATGAAAAATTAAACAAATAAAGGCTAGAAATATTTCACTTTGTGTGTAATGAATCTATAATCTATGAAAGTTTCACTTTTTGAATGGAATTATGGAAAGAAAACAACTTTTCCATGATATTCTAATTTTTTGGAAAGGATCTGTATATACTGCCCTCTGCCCTCCCCTGACCCCAGCTTGTTCCTAATCAGGAGGGGTGACCTGAGTGCAGAGGGCCATGGGTGCTACTGCAGCGAGAACCAGCCAAACCCAAGACTAAAACTAACTCTAACCTTCACCGTAAACATAACCCTAATGATGTCTCACCTGTAAGATAAACTGTATTCTCACCTCTCACTCTAACCATAATCATATCAATGCATAAGATTATAAATATTACCACCAAGAAGTGGAAAGATCAGAGTCATCCTGTATGTTATTAATAATAATGGTCTGGATGAGAACATAAGTAATAAACAACATAATGAAATATATACAAGGAAATGTGTTTGGAATCACTAATAATAAATGGGGTTTCCACAGAAATAAAATTCAACCTCCACAAAGAAATTTTAGTCCTTAATTCAAAAACAAACCTAAGAGTATAACCCTAATTGTTACGATCCTGATACGGGACGAACCCAAGTGCAACGACCAGGAGACAGATTACAGAAAGTGGAACTTTATTAAGCGTTGGGGTGGTCCCAAAGCTGTACACGGGAGCAAAACAGGTTAGTTAGTTAACACAGGATAGCGTCCAACTGAGGACTGCTCCAAGCCGGAGCTGGACTTGAAGAAACACGGAACTGTTCCAAGCCGGAACTGGGCTTGAACGAAGGTGTCTAAAACACCGGAACTGGACTGGAACTGGACTGGAACTGGACTGGAAACTGGATCGGAACTGGACTGGAAACTGGACCGGAAGGTCCACTCAGGAAACGGGGACGGCACGGAACTTGTTCCAAGCCGGAACTGGACTTGAACGGAGGTGTATAAAACACCGGAACTGGACTGGAACTGGACTGGGAACTGGACTGGAAACTGGACCGGGAGGTCCACTCAGGAAACGGGAACGGCACGGAACTTGTTCCAAGCCGGAACTGGACTTGAACGGAGGTGTATGAAACACCGGACCTGGACTGGAACTGGACTGGAAACTGGACCGGAAGGTCCACTCAGGAACACAGGGGACGGCACGGAACTTGTTCCAAGCCGGAACTGGACTTGAACGGAGGTGTCTAAAACACCGGAACTGGACTGGAACTGGACTGGAAACTGGACTGGAGCTGGACTGGAAACTGGATCGGAACTGGGCTGGAACAGGACTGGAAACTGGATCGGAACTGGGCTGGAACAGGACTGGAAACTGGACCGGGTAGCTTGAGTAACCGGGCAGAAAGCAGAGGTTAAAGGCAGGGTGTTGTGACAGGACTGTAGCTGGTGAATGCACCGCCGAGTTGGAAGGTGCGGCGTAGCTCGGGCAATACTGGCGTAAGCCGGCTGGCATGCAGAGGTCCTGGTACCGCAACACGAGTACGGGAGGTACGTAACACGGGGAGGACAAACACAGCTGCGGGAAGACTGGAACTGCGGCGTCTGGAGGTTTTGAAGGGAAACAGGTAAATGCATGCAGCAGCGAAAGTTTAGCAGAGATAGCTACCAGTCAGGAAACCAGGCGAACAGGTATGAACCAGCAGGCTCACAAACACTGGACCAGAAACGGGATACGAAACAAACACGGCAGGTTAGTCAACGAACTGGCGCTGAATAGCAGCCAGCCAGGGGTTTAAATGGTGCAGGAAGTGAAGGAGAAAACGAGAAACAGGTGTGATGTTAAATCAGGAGTGATTGCCGAAGCACAGCAGTGAGGAATGTGAGTAACGAGAGGGGCGAGTGATAGGCGGAAGCTAAAGTGGAAAATGAAACCAAAAGTACCCGAGGGAGACGCCCAGTCCACAGCCAGGAGGGAAACACGGACAAGGGATCCAACATGACACGGAAGGAAACAAGGAAAACATGGAAAACGGACAGGACGGGAACGGAACGTTACAGTACCCCCCCCTCAATGTACGCCACCTGGCGTACCCGGAGGCCTGGTCTTGTCAGGGAACTGTTCGTGGAAGTCTTGGATTACTGAATGGTCCAAGATCAGGCTCTTGTGGAGCCACGACCTCTCCTCAGGACCGTACCCCTCCCAGTCGACGAGGTATTGGAAACCCCGGCCCCTGCGGCGGATATCAATAACACGGTTCACCGTGTAGGCCGGGGCGTTGTCAACAACTCGGACGGGAGGAGGCGGGATGGTAGGGGTACTGAGGGGGCTGGAGGAGACAGGCTTAACCTGGGACACATGAAACACAGGGTAAACTTTGAGGGAGGCGGGGAGGGAAAGTTTAACAGACACCGGGTTAACTAGACAAATGATGGGGAAGGGACCAATAAAACGGGGCTGAAGCTTTCTGGATGAAGAGGGAAGGGAGATGTTTGCAGTGGAGAGCCAGACCTGCTGACCGGCCCTATACTGTGGGGCTGCGGTCCTGTGAAGGTCCGCCAGACGTTGGGAGCGGGAATTGGCGTGAAGGAGTGCGGTGCGTGTGAGTCTCCAAATGTTTTTACAACGAAGGACATGGGCCCTAACAGAGGGGACAGCTATCTCGGCCTCCTGGGTCGACAGAAGAGGGGGTTGATAGCCTAAAGCACACTCAAACGGGGATAGGCCAGTAGAGGCACTCTTAAGGGAGTTATGTGCGTACTCGACCCAGGGGAGAAAACGGCTCCAAGAGGCAGGATTGCGCACTGTAACGCACCGCAGGGCGGCCCCCAGGTCCTGGTTCGCCCTCTCTGCCTGACCATTAGACTGGGGATGGAAACCCGAGGAAAGACTAGGAGAGGCACCCAGGGCTGCACAGAACGCCCTCCAAACTCGGGAGGAGAACTGGGGCCCACGGTCTGACACGATGTCAGAGGGGATCCCGTGCAGCCTGACCACGTGTAGCACCAAGAGCTCAGCGGTTTCAAGGGCGGACGGGAGCTTGGGGAGGGGAACAAAGTGAACCGCCTTGGAGAACCGGTCCACTATTGTCAGAATGACGGTGTTACCTTCTGACAACGGCAGACCGGTTACGAAGTCCACACCAATGTGACTCCAAGGACGGCCAGGGACGGGGAGGGAAAGGAGAAGACCGGAGGGAGGCTGGTGGGAAGCCTTGCTCCTGGCGCACACCGAGCAGGCCAGGACGAAGGCACGGGTATCCCCTTTAAGGGTAGGCCACCAGAAACTCCTCCTGACGAGGGCGATAGTTCTGGCGACACCTGGGTGACATGCCAGGCACGAGGCGTGAACCCATTCGAGGACCTGGGAGCGGACGGAATCGGGGACAAAAAGACAGGAGTTAGGGTTATTGCGGGGGTCCGGTTGGGAAGTCTGGGCGGCCTTCACAATGCCCTCAATCTCCCAGGAGACCGCAGCCACCACACAGGAGGCCGGCAAAATGGGCTCCGGATCAGCAGGACTGGAGGGAGGGGAAAAATTGCGGGACAGGGCATCTGCTTTAATATTACGGGAACCAGGGCGGAAAGAAACAGAGAAATTAAAGCGTGCAAAAAATAACGACCATCTAGCCTGACGAGAATTGAGCCTCTTGGCAGATCTTAAATAAATGAGGTTTTGATGGTCGGTAAAAACAAGAAAAGGGGTACCTGCCCCCTCCAGCCAGTGGCGCCACTCCTCAAGAGCCAGTTTTATCGCCAGCAGTTCCCGATCCCCGACATCGTAGTTCCTCTCGGCGGAGGACAGCCTCCGGGAGAAGAATGCGCAGGGATGGAGCTTGCTATCAGAGGCGGACCGTTGAGACAGAATGGCCCCCACGCCGGTGTCGGAGGCATCCACCTCAACGACAAACTGCCGAGAAGTGTCAGGGTGAAGGAGGATAGGTGCTGAGGAAAACCGAGCCTTGAGTAGCTCGAAAGCTCGCTGGGCATCGGAATTCCAACAGTAAGGCAGGGCAACGGAAGTGAGTTTAGTCAGGGGAGCAGCAATGGAACTGTAATTGCGAATAAAGCGGCGGTAGAAATTTGCAAACCCCAGGAACTGTTGAAGGTGCTTGCGGGAGGTGGGTTGGGGCCATTCTGTCACCGCCTTGATTTTCACAGGGTCCGCCCGGATACTGCCCTCCTCGATAATGAAGCCGAGGAACGGGACCGTGGAAGCGTGGAAGGAACATTTCTCAGCCTTAACAAACAGCTGATTCTCCAACAGCCGCTGGAGAACCTCTCGAACGTGACGGACATGCTCCTGCGGGGATTGAGAAAAAATTAAAATATCATCGATATAAACAAAAACGCTCCTCCCTAGGAGGTCCCGCAGGACGTCGTTCACCATGCTCTGGAAGACTGCTGGGGCGTTAGTAAGGCCGAAAGGGACCACCAGGTATTCGTAGTGGCCCAACGGGGTATTAAAAGCAGTCTTCCACTCGTCCCCCTCACGGATACGCACCAAGTGATACGCATTCCGGAGGTCGAGCTTGGTGAACGTCACAGCTGGAGAGAGGGCTTCAAAGGCGGTGTTAATGAGGGGAAGAGGGTATTTGTTACGGATGGTGACCTGGTTGAGGCCCCGGTAGTCGATGCAGGGTCGCAGGGAGCCATCCTTCTTCCCAACGAAGAAGAACCCTGCACCGACTGGGGATGAAGAGGGACGGATAATACCCGAAGCGAGGGAGTCGTGGATGTATTCCTCCATGGCTAGTTTCTCCGGTCCAGACAGACTGTAGAGGCGTCCCGATGGCAGTTTAGCTCCAGCCAGTAGGTCAATGGCGCAGTCATACGGCCTGTGAGGAGGTAAGGACAGAGCACGTGATTTAGAAAATACTTGCGCGAGGTCGTGATACTCGCTGGGAACATTCGTTAAATCCGGTATAGGTTGCATGGAACAGGGTTTACTGGGCCCCGGAGGGGGTAGTGCAGAACGGAGACAGCTGGCTAGACAGTGGGCACTCCACGCCAGGATGCGACCGGCTTTCCAGTCAATATGGGGATTGTGGAGGCGAAGCCAGGTCTGACCTAAAACCAGAGCAGATTGTTGGGAGTTAATCAGTAATAGCTGAATGGACTCCCGATGATTGCCAGATAGAATTAATTGGATAGGAACGGTGGAGTGGGTAACTAACCCCAAACTCCTACCGTCCAGAGCTAGAGCTGAAATGGGTGAAGTGAGACGTTCCGTGGGAATGCCGGCCCTCCTGGCGAAGGTGATATCCATGAAGCTGGCGTCAGCTCCGGAGTCAATTAGGGCCGAAGAAGATAGGGTCTTGTCCCTCCAAAGGAGAGTAGCCTTGAACATGAGGCGGTCCTGGGCAGCACGGTTGGGGACGATGGGGCTCGTCAGTACGCCCAGTCTTACTGGCGAGCCCCTTCTTTTGGGCGAATGGGACAGGAGGCGATCTGATGGCCAGGCTTGCCGCAATAGAAACAGGATCTGGTGCGCTGACGGCGCTGACGCTCCTCGGGATTGACCGCAACTCTGCCCAGTTGCATGGGCTCTTCCTCGGACCCGCCCGTAGGCGCCCGAGATCCAGTGATGGAGTGTGAATGAACATTAGAGACGACGGAGGGCGAATGACGCCCGGAACTTCCTCCCCGCTCCCGGGCCCGGATGCGGAGACGATTATCGATGGCTATAGCGAGGCTGATGAGGCTATTAAGGGAGTTGGATTCCTCCCGAGTGGCAAGCTGGTCCTTGAGTTCCTCGCTGAGAGCTTGGCGGAAAGCCCCCTGGAGGGAGGCGTCATTCCATCCTGACTCCGCGGCGAGGGTACGAAACTGAATGGCCATTTCTGCGACACTGCGGTTGCCTTGGCGAACTTGAAGCAGACGCTGGGTAGCGTCACGTCCACAGGTCGGGTGTTCAAACACACGTCGCATCTCTGCCGTAAAGGCTGCGAAGTTGCTGCATAACGGAGCCTGGCTGTCCCAGATGGATGTAGCCCACTCCAGGGCGCTCCCTCCCAGGCTGCTCATAATGAACGCGATCTTGCTGGAGTCAGAGGCGAAGGAGGAGGGCTGCATCCGAAACACTATGTCACATTTAAGTAGAAATTCACGACATCTCCCCAACCCCCCGCGATATAACTCGGGGTGTTGTACACGGGGCTCACGGCTGGAAGTGGGAGCCGGTGCCTCCGGATGGGGTTCGGGAGAGGAAGGAGTAGGGTTGGCTGGAATCCGTAGTAGCGGTTGGTGGAGCGAAAGTTGGGATACTTGCTCCGTGATGCCCCTAACTACTTCCAGCACATCATCCAAACGGCGACCCTGTTGGTCGCTGATCGCAGTTTGGCAGGAGAAGGCGTGGCGAATCTGTTCCAGATCGGCTGGGTCCATATTGTTGGCCAGTTCGTTCTGTTACGATCCTGATACGGGACGAACCCAAGTGCAACGACCAGGAGACAGATTACAGAAAGTGGAACTTTATTAAGCGTTGGGGTGGTCCCAAAGCTGTACACGGGAGCAAAACAGGTTAGTTAGTTAACACAGGATAGCGTCCAACTGAGGACTGCTCCAAGCCGGAGCTGGACTTGAAGAAACACGGAACTGTTCCAAGCCGGAACTGGGCTTGAACGAAGGTGTCTAAAACACCGGAACTGGACTGGAACTGGACTGGAACTGGACTGGAAACTGGATCGGAACTGGACTGGAAACTGGACCGGAAGGTCCACTCAGGAAACGGGGACGGCACGGAACTTGTTCCAAGCCGGAACTGGACTTGAACGGAGGTGTATAAAACACCGGAACTGGACTGGAACTGGACTGGGAACTGGACTGGAAACTGGACCGGGAGGTCCACTCAGGAAACGGGAACGGCACGGAACTTGTTCCAAGCCGGAACTGGACTTGAACGGAGGTGTATGAAACACCGGACCTGGACTGGAACTGGACTGGAAACTGGACCGGAAGGTCCACTCAGGAACACAGGGGACGGCACGGAACTTGTTCCAAGCCGGAACTGGACTTGAACGGAGGTGTCTAAAACACCGGAACTGGACTGGAACTGGACTGGAAACTGGACTGGAGCTGGACTGGAAACTGGATCGGAACTGGGCTGGAACAGGACTGGAAACTGGATCGGAACTGGGCTGGAACAGGACTGGAAACTGGACCGGGTAGCTTGAGTAACCGGGCAGAAAGCAGAGGTTAAAGGCAGGGTGTTGTGACAGGACTGTAGCTGGTGAATGCACCGCCGAGTTGGAAGGTGCGGCGTAGCTCGGGCAATACTGGCGTAAGCCGGCTGGCATGCAGAGGTCCTGGTACCGCAACACGAGTACGGGAGGTACGTAACACGGGGAGGACAAACACAGCTGCGGGAAGACTGGAACTGCGGCGTCTGGAGGTTTTGAAGGGAAACAGGTAAATGCATGCAGCAGCGAAAGTTTAGCAGAGATAGCTACCAGTCAGGAAACCAGGCGAACAGGTATGAACCAGCAGGCTCACAAACACTGGACCAGAAACGGGATACGAAACAAACACGGCAGGTTAGTCAACGAACTGGCGCTGAATAGCAGCCAGCCAGGGGTTTAAATGGTGCAGGAAGTGAAGGAGAAAACGAGAAACAGGTGTGATGTTAAATCAGGAGTGATTGCCGAAGCACAGCAGTGAGGAATGTGAGTAACGAGAGGGGCGAGTGATAGGCGGAAGCTAAAGTGGAAAATGAAACCAAAAGTACCCGAGGGAGACGCCCAGTCCACAGCCAGGAGGGAAACACGGACAAGGGATCCAACATGACACGGAAGGAAACAAGGAAAACATGGAAAACGGACAGGACGGGAACGGAACGTTACACTAATACTGCCATCATATCCATAAGCCTAACCATAATCCTATATGGACGCATAAAGTGATCAGTCTTACCACCAAAAAAGCAAAAAGATCAGTCATCTCTTACATGTAATTATTCTAATGGAACTAAACGTGTTGCAGTGATGTGAGTCATAATGTCTGGAAGCTGTGCTGTTATCAACTTGGCCTTTTCTTCACATTGATAATACACCTATTGGCTTATAGGCCTACAAACACAGAACGGGTGGAACGGAAAACTGGTTTAATGGACATGAAAACGGTAACAATTCATATTATTTCAATTCATATTATTTCTCGTTCTAGGCAGTGTGTTTTTGTTTACCGCAGCGGTTTTCAGTAGGTCCATTCAAGTCGCTGACCGCGGTCCTGACGTATAAACGCTTCATCCGCCTTGTCCAGTAGGGGGAGTTTGTTTAACTTGCACTTCCTCGCTGTGTGTTGCTGAGGGAGAGTTCCATAGGGATTAAGGCAGCCAGTCTTTGCGTATCTACAGCGATGGGCGGTCTCTGATCACAGCGCTCAAAACATAGAGATTAAGATGATGCGCGGTATGGTTTAACAGATACGGAAGTTAACCTGCATTTGATCAATTTTTTCAGTTAACAGTCTTCGAAACATGTTCCCGTTAACCCAGAGAATATAGGAAAGAACGCCGGCGGGGGTTGACGCGCATAATCAGAGCTCTTTGTCCGCAGCGAGCTAAATTACCGCGAGCGAGGGAGGGAATACAATGCAACTGTTTATGTGTCTCCGCTCAGCCGGAAAACGTCATATGACTGTGTAATATCTTCGGACGACTCTTTAATTTCCTGTTCATTGGTAGAAGAATTTCGTGCCGCGTTAGGCCATTTGTTAAATTTGTCAAAACCGGGTAATTTCTGACTGCACTATGTAAGTGCACTCGTTCAGTGTCTCCTAACGTTTCGATTGTGAAACATTAACCATCGCAACGGGAACGGTCGCTCGGGATGCACAAGAGGTATGTTCATTCCTCTCCTTCATTTTTTGAGTTGCCAGAAGCGTGATGCTGAAACCGGGAACAAACCGGCGCCGTTGTTAATTTAACCCATCTCCAAACAACCGATATCAACTCGCTGGCAAGAGAAGGCACGGAGACAGCAAAATCCACCCATTGTGTCCTAAGTGTTTTGTGATTTAAGTTCGTCCGCAGACCCCGTACCGTGTAGGCCTATATACACGCTGTGTACACCGACATAATCCTGCGGCACACGGCTCCGTTCCCCCGGGAGTTCGGAGGCCCAGGACAGAGACGAATTACAGCCCTACGCACAGCAGGCCCTCCAATTATAGCACACGGTAGATGCTATTTTCACTTCTCGTTTATCTCACTGAACTCTGCAGAAAACTCTCCATGTTCAGCTCCGACAGACTAACCGTCCCGGAATATGTCAGCCGCCTCCAGACCCGGAGGACCAGCTCCGACCCACGAGCGGTCTCGCCGGGCATTAGCGCCGACGTCCAATTGGCTTTGGAGACTCCATTGCCGGCTCTCCGCTCCGCCATTAAAACCCTGAAGTCAGCGAAAGACACTTCAGATCTCGATGAGACGCGGCGGGCCATCGCGGAGATCTTCCAGCTGGTGGAGGAGGCCTGGGTTTTGCCCGCTCTGGGACGGCAGGTTGCCGAAGAAATCTGCAACAGAATCCGGCTGGACGGAGGGCTGGAGCTGCTGTTGCAACTGCTGCAGACTCCGGCTGTGGAAATCACGTACGAGTCCGCCAAGCTGCTGGAGCAGATACTGGTGTCAGAGAACAGGTTGGCCCTTCTTTTAGTGTGCTGTGGGAAGTCAAAAATATATAAAGCATTTAAACCGTATATTTCTTTGCTTGTGAACCCTCAGGCCTTTCAATGAATGTATCTCTCCTTTTCCCTCCCTCTCTCCCCTCCCTTTCTCCCTCTCTCACCCCCTCCCTCTGTCCCTCTCTCACCATTTCCCTCTCTCTCTCCCTCTCTCTCCCCTCCCTCTCTCCCTCTCTCTCCCCTCCCTCTCTCCCTCTCTCACCCCTCTCTCTCTCCCTCTCTCACCCCTCTCTCTCTCCCTCTCTCTCCCCTCCCTCTCTCTCTCTCTCTCTCCCTCCCTCCTCTCTTCAGGGACTATGTGGCCCGTATGGGTTTGGGGGTGATACTGAACCTGGCGCGGGCGCAAGAGGACGCTCAGGTGGCCCGCAGCGTTTCGGGGATCCTGGAGCACATGTTCAAGCACACGGAGGAGACGTCGGCGCAGCTCATCGCTAACGGCGCCCTGGACGCGCTGCTGTTCTGGTGCCGCGGCACGGACCCCACGGTCCTGCGCCACTGCGCCGTGGCGCTCGCCAACTGCGCCATGTACGGCGGTCACCGCTGCCAGCGGCTGATGATCGAGAAGCAGGCGGCGGAGTGGCTCTTCCCTCTGGCCTTCTCCAAGGAGGACGAGCTCATCCGCTTCTACGCCTGCCTGGCGGTGACGGTGCTGGCCGCTAACCGCGAGCTGGAGAGGGAGGTGGTGCGCTCGGGGACGCTGGAGCTGGTCGAGCCCTTCATCGTGTCGCTGGACCCGGACGAGTTCGCGCGCAGCCTGCTGGACAGCGCCGACAGCATGCAGGGCCGTACCGCCGCCGACCTGCAGCAGCTGCTCCCCCTGCTGGACGGCGCGCGCGTGGAGGGGAAGTGCATAGCCGTCTTCTACCTCTGCGTGGAGGCCAGCATCAAATCCCGCCAACGCAACACCAGGGTGAGCGGGGCAGGGACGGGGGCTAGGGGAGACAGGTAGGAGGTGTTGAAGGAGGTGCTAGAGGAGGTGACAGGGGCGTGGTGTTACTCAGTATGTGCACGCATTCTCTCTCTCAGATATTCCAGGAGATCGGCGCGGTGCAGAGCCTGAAACGCATCGTCATGTACTCCAGTAACGGCACCACGTGTGCGCTGGCCAAGCGAGCGCTAAGCATGATGGGAGAGGAAGTCCCACGCCGCATCCTGCCCTCCGTGCCCAACTGGAAGACCGGAGAGGTGCAGACCTGGTTACAACAGATCGGCTTCAGTGCTTACAGCCAGCGCTTCCAGGTATACACACTGTACAAATACACACACACACACACACACACACTCATTTTGGTATATTTATCAAGAATTGAGATCAAGCAGGATGAATGCCAGACATCAGACCATGGCTGTCTCTCTCTCTCCCCCCCCCCCCCCCCCTCCTCTCTCTCTCTCTCTCTCTCTCTCCCCCCCCCTCCTCTCCCCCCCCCCCCTCCTCTCTCTCTCTCTCTCTCTCTCTCTCCCTCTCTCTCACCCTCCCCTCTCTCTCTCAGGAGATGCAGGTAGATGGTGACCTGCTTCTCAACATCACTGACCTGGATCTGCGCACAGACCTGGGCATGGTGGCGGGGCTCATCCGTAAGAGGTCAGAGGCGAAACCGGCAAAATGTTTTAGCACCCGAAATAAAGAACAAAATCCCATTCTGAAGCACAACCATTACTGAAGCAGTTAACTCACAGGAGGGAACCTCCACTGTGGTCTCTATGGGTGAGACGTCTGCTGGCCATGGTCCTGAAGGCCTCCCACGGTTTGGGAGACAACAGGAAGCTCCTCCCCAACCCCTGCTAGTGCCACACGCTTATACCCGCCTTATACCCGGAAGGTGACAGCAGTACCCAGGACCATGGACAGCAGCAGTGTCACTCACAGGCACCACTGCTGAGGCTGAATACATGTTTCTTGTTGCCTGGTAACAACAGGCCTGATAGTGTTATCAGATGGTGCTGATGGTGCTGATGGTGCTGATGGTGACGCACTGACAGTGTGTTCATGTATTCCAGGTTTCTGAGAGACTTGCGTGTGCTTAAGATGTACGCTAACTACTCCACCTGTGACCCCAATAACCTGGCAGACTGGCTGGCGGGGGTGGACCCCCGTTTCCGCCAGTACACCTACGGCCTGGTCCAGTCCGGCGTGGAGCGTAGGAACCTGCCCCACCTGACGGACCAGCAGCTGCAGTCTGACTGCCAGGTGGAGAATGGAATCCATCGCGCTAAGATGGTAGCAGCCGCACGCCGTCCGGCGGAGCCCTGCCTCACCGACGCACATCCCGCCGGCCCCGATGTCTTCATCAGTTACCGCCGCACCACCGGCTCACAGCTGGCCAGGTGGGGGCGCTGTGAACCCTGCCCTTCTGTGACACTCAGGCCTGCGCATGCCCTCGGCCAATGGGCTGTCAGCTTGCCCTCTGCTCATTTGCATATGAAGATAGTATGCAAAACTGTTGTACAGAATGGTACCCATGACAACATTAAGCTTTGTCTTGCTCTCTCATTCTCTTTCTCTCCCTCTCTCTCTCCTCTTTCTCTCTTCCTCTCTCTCTCTCCCCCTCTCTCCCCCTCTCTCCCTCCCTCCCTCTCTCCCCCTCTCCTTTGCAGTCTGCTGAAGGTCCACCTGCAGGTTCGGGGGTACAGCGTGTTCATTGATGTGGAGAAGCTGGAGGCGGGGAAGTTTGAGGACAAGCTGATCCAGAGTGTGCAGCGAGCGCGTAACTTCATCCTGGTGCTGTCGGCCAACGCGCTCGACAAGTGCATGGGGGACGTGGACATGAAGGACTGGGTGCACAAGGTCAGGCCAGAGAACCCGGAAAACTCGGCCTTGTGCCTGTGTTCAGCATCTACCCCTTTAACCTTGTCTGTGGTACTGTAAATAGTGTACATAATGCTTATCCTTTCTACCCCCTTTGCTTTGTAAGGTATAGTTTATCTTGTCTTTCATAGTATGTTATGTTGTTATATCGATCTATGTAATGTATGTGTCCTGTTTTGTCCCCATAATGTGTTCCTGCCCAGGGACTACAGATGCAAATTAGCTACTTAACTAACTCAACTAATATGTTGCGCAAGGTCCCTGTTAAATAAACTGATGAATAAAACTCGACCCCCGTACTCAGCGTTTAACGCGTCTTTATTCGTGCAGGAGATCGTCACCGCTCTAAACGGAAAGAAGAACATTGTTCCTGTCACAGATAACTTCCTGTGGCCTGACCCCAACTCTCTGCCTGCTGACATGAGCTCTATCCTCACCTTCAACGGCATCAAGTGAGTCACAGAGCCGGGGGGAGGGGCTCAGAGTGTGAGGAGTGCACCAGGGGTCACAGTGGGGTCCGAGTGAATGCAGAGCTAACAGACAAGCCTGAATCTGTGAATGTGCGGTCTGGTGCAATGTTTATAATGGTTAGGGAAATGACTTTGTAAACTAAAGGTTGCAGGTTTGATTGTGAAATTGTACCCTTCATATCCAGCTGTATAAATGGATACTGTGTAAAAAAAATAAAAATAAAATAAAAAAAGTTGTGTAAGTCGCTCCAAATAAGATTGTCCGCTAAATGCCCGTAATGTAATGTAATGTAATCTAATGTAAATGTAATGTGTTCTAGGTGGTCACATGAGTACCAGGAAGCCACCATCGATAAGATCCTGCGCTTCCTGAAGGGGGGACCGAGTCAGGACCTGCTGGACTGTGGGGAGATGGTCCTAAAAGGAGAGGCTCCTGCAGGGGTACAGGGAGGAGTACAGGGAGGAGGGCAGGGAGGAGCGCAGACAGGGGCACAAGAGGAATAGTGCGGAGGAGGGGGATTTAAGCGGAGGCATTGCCTGTGTCCGAATCAGCGCACTTACCTACTATTGAGTATGCCAGTTGAGTATACTTTTTTGAAAAGCTGTTAAGTACGCAACAATTAAACAATTGAGTGTTCTTAATATCCCCGGATGATATACTTATTTCCGGGTTTTCGCAGATAAGAGTATGCAGGATATTTTCCACATACTGCATGTCACTAAACAGTATGCAGTAAGCAGTGTACAGTATGCTAGTGCACAGTACACAGGACGGAGTAGGTAGGGCTCTGATTTGGACACAGCCATTGTCTTACCTCAGCTTCTGCACACCTTACCTTACAGACCCACACTGAGCATGCTGCCTACCCCATCCCTGATTGGCTGGCCTTTCCCTTCTCTCTGTGTGCCTGTGACAGGCTCTGGGGGTGGACCCCAACCTGAGGTGATCTCTCCTTCCTGCCTGTGGCACGCCCAGGCTGTGTCCGAATCAGCAGCCTTCCATACTATTGAGTATTCTTGTTGAGTACACTGGTCTGGGTATGAAAAATGTTCTCTAAATGTAGTGTACTTTAAATCCCCGGATGATATACTTAGTTCCGGGTTTTCGCTGTTATTAGTATGGAGGCTATTGTTTTCATACTGCTTATCACTAAACGGTATGCAGTAAGCAGTACCCAGTATGCACAGGACGCAGTAGACAGGTCTCTGATTCGGACACAGCCCCATGTCAGGGCAGCGAGGGAGGGCCTACCTGTCTCTCAGGTTCCCCTGCCCGACCCTCACCTGTCCTGTTCACAGCTCTCATAACCGTCCGTCGAATCGTTCCAGTTTCATTTTCATAATTCGACAGATGAGTAAATTATAAATCGTGCTGTTTGATATCATCTGAGCCATCCCTCTGTTAGCCGGTGAGATCTCAGAACTTGTTAGCTGGTGAGATGTGTGTGTGTGTGTGTGTGTGTGTGTGTGTGTGTGTCTGTGTGTGTTTGGGACAGTGTTGTGGGAGTGTGTGTGTGTGTGTCTGTGTGTGTTTGGGACAGTGTTGTGGGAGTGTGTGTGTGTGTGTGTGTGTTCATTTGGGCGGGGAACCTGGTAATCCTTTACAGAAGTGACCAACAGGAAGTGACCTACAGGAAGTGCCACCAGGATGCCGCTGTACTAAACTGCCCCTCAAGGACTGTATTTATCATTGGTCAGTGCTGCCAAACTCATTAAAAAAGCCATAAATCTTGCTGTTGAAAACACCTCCCACTTCTTCTGTTATTAACAAAATGACGCCTCTCACCTCAGCTGTATTGAAAATCAGAACCCGTCCTACTTCTGTCCCATTAGAAGCACAGCTTTTCTCACCTTTATCCTACTTCTGCCACATCATGTATTCAGTAATTTAAGGGTTTCACTGTATTGTATAGTCAAAGAGCTTTATAACGGTTTAATTATGGCTCCTTGCAAACATGCTTTGCTAAATGGCTGTACAGTGATAGTAAAAATCTGTAATCTAACCACGGAAATGACCAACTGAACACAGCTATTAACCAATGCAGTCCTCAGATATGTATATTTTTAATATTGGTGCAATCCCCTTACCTCCACAATAACAAGAGTATACCGTATATCAGTGTACAGAACAATGCTATAATGACTTGTAGTGGTGTGCAGTATTGGTTTATTGACTCGAACGGAAACTCTGATTGTTCCACCTGGACCCCCCCCCCGTCGCCTTAAAATATGAACCCATGTATGGTAAATGTAAAATATGTAGACAGTTTATTGCATTCTTAAAAGCAATGCAGGACGTCATATACTGTAAAAATGCAATAAAATTACCAGCCCTGGGAAACTCACTGGCCTCCTTGTCTATACTTCACAAAAAACTAAATACCCAAGTACTTGTTGATGTCCAACATTTTTACACAAATTCCTCAATCGTTGCATTCTGTTTGTATTTGAATGAGTGCAGTTGTTTCCGAACAAGTATGTGAGTATATGAGAGCACAATGCTGGAACATTCTATGAGTAATTGAGTTTTACTCTCGAGCAAAGGTGGAAAGTTGTGCCATGTTTTTCTTCCACCCATGAGCTCAGCCAGCTGGTTTCACTAATTACTTCTACCTCCCGGCTGAAGAATTGTGTTAATTACCAAGTCCAGGTGATTGGAAAAAAATACTGGGGAGGACTTTTACATTTGGAACCTGGATTTTACGCCTCTTCTCTCAAGTCTACTTGAGTTCTGAAATAGTCTTTAATATGATGGCCATTTAAATTGCACACATTCATGTGCTCTATATCCTAAGCAGCACTTGCATGCCTCACATTAGACCCTGCAGGAATGCCGAGCTCAATGCCTTTTCCCCAGTGCCTTATAAAAGCACGATATGTATAAACAAACAGTGACCCCTGGTGGTGGGTTAATGTCATGTGACCTCTGTGGCCCTGTACAAGTCTGTGGAGGGAATCTGTGGTGCTGGTAGAGTCTATCGGAGCTGTGTGCCCCCAGAGGGGCTGATCTCTCAAGGAGAGCAAGATTAACTGTATCTCTATAATCGTCCATCACAGCTGAAATGGGAGCTGGTGTCTCTTCTGTGGAGTCTAGTAATACACCATCTGCTCAAACGCTGCCGTAGGACATAACATAACAGCACAAAATCAATGGCAGGCCCCTGCTCTGAAATACAGCGAGCAGAGCCAAGGCTGTGGAGAAAGCTGTACTGTGGTGTGCAAAGACAAAACCATGGTGATGACATTGATGTTCGTAACAGGTTCATACGAACACAAACACATATACACACACAACACGCACATGAACATACACACACAGTAGAAGTTACTGGACCAGCTCTTTCTTTCTGTTCAGTGATTGGAGCAGCTGTTTCTTTCTCTTAACTGTGATTGGAGCAGCTGTTTCTCTTAACTGTGATTGGAGCAGCTGTTTCTCTCTCTTAACTGTGATTGGAGCAGCTGTTTCTCTTAACTGTGATTGGAGCAGCTGTTTCTCTCTCTTAACTGTGATTGGAGCAGCTGTTTCTTTTAACTGTGATTGGATCAGCTGTTTCTCTCTCTTAACTGTGATTGGAGCAGCTGTTTCTCTCTCTTAACTGTGATTGGAGCAGCTGTTTCTTTTAACTGTGATTGGATCAGCTGTTTCTCTCTCTTAACTGTGATTGGAGCAGCTGTTTCTTTTAACTGTGATTGGAGCAGCTGTTTCTCTCTCTTAACTGTGATTGGAGCAGCTGTTTCTCTCTCTTAGCTGTGATTGGAGCAGCTGTTTCTTTTAACTGTGATTGGATCAGCTGTTTCTCTCTCTTAACTGTGATTGGAGCAGCTGTTTCTCTCTCTTAGCTGTGATTGGAGCAGCTGTTTCTCTGTGCTTCACAGCCAGACTGTAGGTTGTGTTCAATTGAGTTCAATAAGGCACGCAGACCTTGAAGTTTGGACCTGGATTAACCACCTAGCCTCTGTGACGCAGTCATCCTGGATGTTTAACCAGAAGCTTTATAGCATTCTCAATGTCAACGGTAGTAACTTTCCCAACGTGCCACGTGGTCTATAAAAATATTTTTACAGACATTTGTGCCTTTTTGGACTCTTGGATCATGTGTAATCCTATTTTCTTTCCTTTTTCTTTTTTTAAGGTGGTTTTGTATTTTAATTTTTTGGTATATATTGAATAACAAAGAGATTACAAATACAAATGTTTCTAGATACAATATATGGAATAACAAAGACATAATATGGATAGAGTATATGAAATGAAAAATACATAAAACATAGTTACAGTATATAGAATAATAATGATATAAAATATAGCTACAGACAGTATATGGAATAATAAAGACATAAAGTATGGATATACAACAGTAACCAAAACAAGACAATAGGGGTTATTGCGCAATGTGCCACAAGGATCATTGTGCCAATCACCAAAACAAACTCACCAAAACAAACTCACCAAAAACAAACTCACCAAAACAAACTCAACAAAACAAACTCACCAAAACAAACTCACCAAAACAAACTCACCAAAAACAAACTCACCAAAACAAACTCACCAAAACAAAACACACTCACCAAAACACACTCACCAAAAACAAACTCACCAAAAACAAACTCACCAAAACAAACTCAACAAAACACACTCACCAAAACACACTCACCAAAACAAACTCACCAAAACAAACTCACCAAAAACAAACTCACCAAAACAAACTCACCAAAACAAACTCAACAAAACAAACTCACCAAAACAAACTCACCAAAACAAACTCACCAAAACAAACTCACCAAAACACACTCACCAAAAACAAACTCACCAAAACAAACTCACCAAAACAAACTCACCAAAACAAACTCAACAAAACAAACTCACCAAAAACAAACTCACCAAAAACAAACTCACCAAAACAAACTCACCAAAACACACTCACCAAAACAAACTCACCAAAACAAACTCAACAAAACAAACTCACCTAAAAGAGTCAATGAAAAAAATGGTTAACAGTTTCTTTTATCTGTAAGTCAAAGTTAACAACAAATGTTGATTGAATACAGGAAAAACCTCTTCAGACAATTTATGACTTAAATTATGTGTATGTTGTTGTTGTTTATGTTGTATGCATGTATAATGTATATATTTGTTAGCATGTTGTTGAGTTGATTTTTATTTTATTGTTGTTCGTTGTAACATTTGCTTTGGCCACACAGTGCATGTCATTAGTGGCATGGTTTACAGGTGTGTAGTGATTAGCTTAGTGGCATGCTTTACAGGTGTGTAGTGATTAGCTTAATGGCATGGTTTACAGGTGTGTAGTGATTAGCTTAGTGGCATGGTTTACAGGTGTGTAGTGATTAGCTTAGTGGCATGGTTTACAGGTGTGTAGTGATTAGCTTAGTGGCATGGTTTACAGGTGTGTAGTGATTAACTTAGTGGCATGGTTTACAGGTGTGTAGTGATTAGCTTAGTGGCATGGTTTACAGGTGTGTAGTGATTAGCTTAGTGGCATGGTTTACAGGTGTGTAGTGATTAGCTTAGTGGCATGGTTTACAGGTGTATAGTGATTAGCTTAGTGGCATGGTTTACAGGTGTGTAGTGATTAGCTTAGTGGCATGGTTTACAGGTGTGTAGTGATTAGCTTAGTGGCATGGTTTACAGGTGTGTAGGTGATTGGCATTAGAGTTTTTTCAGGTTTGTTGCTAGATGGGGTTGGTTATGATTTGGTGTGTCCTCCTCCCAAATTTCTGTTTGTACTTAACATCATTTAAATTAAGCACTTCAGTGATGAAATCCCAAAAACCAACAGACACTGCTTCCCTGGAGGACTGGAGTTAAACGGTAAAGCCCCACAGAAAATGGTGTGGAGCGGATTTCTCGTGCGACTACACCGCCTCCATTCATTTTCAATGAGAGGCGATTCCTCGTGTCTGCAAAGCATGTTGGGATTGCTTGCGATGCGAGGCGTCCAGACGAGACAGGGAACGTGGCGCAATAACCAATCAGATTAAAGATTGTGGGAGGCGAGAGCGATGGCATGCGATTTCACCGCTTTCTGTGGGACTTTGCCGTAAGATCTCTGTCATAGGCAGGTCTGCTTCTGGCTTTTGTGTGAAATTCCACTCTTAATTATTATTGAATCAGCCCAACCAATTATTTCATCTGACTTGCTTAATAAGGTCAGACTACAGCTCCGGGCTGCACATGTATGCTTTGTGAAAAAGCAGGATTCAAGCAGGATTACTGAGTTAGCTGGATAACTGCACTGAGTAAAGCCCGGAAAAGCTATTTTTGCTTCAGTCCATGCTGCAGATTTGTGTGGGTTGTGGGTTTTACTTAGTGCAGTAATCCAGCTAATTTAGTAATCCTGCTTGGTAGTATACCCCCCCTGCTTTGTGGATCATACCCCTCAGGAGTGAAACTGTTGGCCTGGCCTGGGGGTATTCCACAAAGCAGGATTACTGAGTTAGCTGGATAACTGCACTGAGTAAAACCCACAACTCATACAAATCTGGAGCATGGACTGAAGTAAAAAGAGCTGTACTGGGTTTTACTCTCTGCAATTATCCAGCTAACTCAGTAATCCTGCTTTGTGGAATACGCTCCTGATCTCAACATGCAGTGTTACGATAACACTCGTGGCACATTTTCTGCAGCGCTGTTCTGGTTAGCTCCAGTAGGTGGCAGCACGGAGCATCATAGCAGAGGACTGCGAGAGACGAACTGAGTTCAAAACAAAGCCGCTGTTTGACTGACTGAAAAGACCTTTATCCTGTTGCGCAGTCCTATTGATGAAAACACGGAAACACCGAGAGACAATTTACTTGTTATATGGCTGCCTGGATCACGTGCCCGATATCAGAGAATAATCCGTGGTGCCCGGACCCCGATAACACAGGAGATTGAGATAACAGGTGATCTGCTCTTTCCCGATTGGTAGAAACATTGGGCTTTATGTGTAGTCATTTTTATTCAGTGGAAAAGACGAATAATAACAATAAAAATGAAAAAAAAGTGAATATAGGCCTTCTTGAAAAAAGGGTTTATGTACACGTTAATAAAACAAACCTGATGGTTCATTATTTTCATATTTTCCCCTAAATTCTTCAAAACTCTTAAGGTTAAGTTTTCATTCATTCAGTTGAACCAAACGTGTTTGCGTATGTATAGTACGTCATAAGATAAACATCTTGATGGAAATTCTCTGTTTCACAAAAATCTTAGTGTTTGTGGCAGCAAAGTTCTCTGTTGTGTGGCAGCGATTACTTAATTTTAAGTAAACTTTATTGAGACCATACAGAATACATGTAGGTTCACTCTATAGGTTATAAAGGTGCTTTACGGGCAGTAAAAGGTGTGAAAGCCTCAGTCTCAGGCTCTGTTATAGACGAGGATATAAACTGAGAATGACTGAGGCTCTGAAGGAGGCCATTTCACCGTAGACTTGCTATGCATTTCATATTTCATATTTCACATGACCTCTGTACCTCTGTACCGGACACACGGGAACACGGAAAGAGGATATTCCTCCACACTTCCCAGCCTTGACCCCCCCCCCCCCCCCCACTGCACCACACTGCAAAAAAAGTCTTAAGTCTTAACAAATGTTTTAGTCTTGTAATGAGACTTAAAAATCTTATTTTTTTCTATCTCAAGTAGAAAATATTAGCTTGTTTTAAGTTACTTTTTCATTGACAAGTGTTGTACCCCATTGGCAAATCTTTAAATGAGTCAAACTCTCTCACCTCATTGGCAATCTTTTTGTCTTATTTAGCAAAGAAAAAAAAGCAATAGAAAAAAGATTTTAAGTATAATGTAAGGCTAAAATAATTGTGCAGATTGATTTATTATTTTGGTTTTGGCAACGCACTGAGCTTTGAGGAAGTGTTTGATCTGAGAACAGAGCAGTGCGCATAACGCCCCTGGTCCTCCAACCACAGTCAGACTCCTGTGATTGGACCGTCGTGTTTGGGCGTACGGTTTAATGATCTACCTCCTACATGACTGTGTGGTACCCCCGATGGCGTTATCATTTATCTTCGATGACAGATAAATAGCACAATAACGGGGAAATAAAGCTGTAAATGTGGATAAGGAAACAAAATGTACTTGCTGAGCCATATCTGTGAAAATGTTCATTAATGATCTCTACTTTATGCTTGTTCTATAATTTTCTACCTTACTTTTTTTGCTGTTGTTCTGGGTTTTTAAGAATAGAATAGAATATAACTTTATTGTCCAACCAGAGGTTATAAAATTGTCTTTGGCCTCACCTAGGCACTGAAAAGCAGGTGAACATATTCAGTTACATTCCACAGTGTCAAAATCAAATAATATCTATGTTTATCGAGTGGGATGAATTATTAGCATGGGAATATCTACTGTATGCTGATTTATCTAAAATTAATAACAGTCACCGGAGAAGAAAATATCTTGTGTACAGAATGCCGTATTGATTAGCAGAGTGAATTGTCGACTGGTTTGGTTATTAGTTCAGTGTGTAAAGGATTTTTTTAGGACTGGCTCACAGTGCACCTTTATTGATTCCAAAGGTGTTTGATGGGGTTGAGGTCAAGGCTCTGTGCAGGTCGGTCAAGTTCTTCCACACCGATCTCAACAAACCATTTCTGTATGGACCTGGCTTTGTGCACGGGGGCATTGTCATGCTGAAACAGGAAAGGGCCTTCCCCAAACTGTTGCCACAAAGTTGGAAGCCCGGAAAGTCACTATACTGTATGCTGCAGTGTTAAGAGTTGCCTTCACTAGACCTAAAGGGCCTAGCCTAAACCTTGAAAAACAGCCCCAGAACAAAGTGTGTCCGGATACTTTTGGCTATATGCATTTTCTGTTTATTTTTTACTTTATATTATTATTATTATTATTTAGGCCCTTTCATTAAACCTCAGTCTTTAGAGGTAAAACAGACAGGCACAGGTAATGCAGGTAAACCTTTAATTAAATTTAAACCTCACTTAAATTAAACTTTACAGGTTAAACAGGCAGGCAGAGGTAGTACAGGTACATGTAACCATAAATATATCTATATCTACGCATGTAACCACCTAAATCAGGGATCACCTTAAAATCTAGAACTCCACTGCTCTCAGTTAACAGAGGTGCGTTCAAATTCAGCGAACAGCGCCGAACGTGCGTGGCAAACATGTTTTCGCTGAATTTGAACACACATTTGTAGTGATTGTTACATCAGCATTAGAATGTTCAGCTAAGAACATTCTAATCACATATTTGTGATCTTACACCTTACAGGATTAATTAAGCCTGGAATCTAACAGCCAGAGAGCTGACTGCTTCCTGCTGTCCACTGCCACTTCCAAGCAAAATAAGCCCCTTTGTGCAAAGGGGACTCAAGGCTACATCATGTATATAACGTCATAACAAACAGGTGACATGCTCATCATCACCAATCGGACCAATCAGCAAAAGCCTTCTCCAACAGAACGTGGGTACACCTGGATCATACCTAGGCAGACATACGGACAGGTGCATGAACCAACATCGATGCCCTCAGCCACGGGTGAAAAGATAAGTCAGTAGTTTTATAGTTTTCCAGGTTATATTTTAGCCCTTCTCCACGGCCGTGAGAAATGATTAGATGTTGATATTCATATAGTGTATTTTTTTAAAAGTTATTTTTCTTCCTTCATTTTTGCTTTTCTACCAATTTGGAAAGTGCAATCACATTTATTGGCCCATCCCATCATTCTCATAGTCTGTGATATAAAAAGAAACAATGTTATAATCACTAGCTTCAGCTCATGGTTGTCCCTGGATGATAGTCCAGGTGGCAGCAAAAAAGTGCTGATGATGAATATTATTGGGCATTCCAGGGGGAGAAAGCATCATTCTGGGAGTTTGAGTTGTGGGGTTTCTGGGAGTTTGAGTTGTGACGTTTCATACCCTTTGAGATGAGAATCATTTTTGCTAATTAATGAAGAGAGAATAAGGAATAAGCGAGAGGGGATAAAGGAAGAGTTTGAAAGAGGGAGAGAAAGTAATAATTCTTCCGCATCTGTTAAGCATTTTTGTTTCAGTGTAAGCACCAGAGTCCTCTCTGACCGTCTAGACCAGACGTAGGCAACCCTGCTGGCTTACATTTCTGGTTTTTGTTCCATCACAAGAGTTTGATGGATGATTAAATGCCTGAGCTTGAATATTCTGAATGTTGAAATGCTGAGTGCCTCCACCACATGGTCTCCTGCCTTCGTTAAACCCAATTAATTCTAATTAATCCAGTTATGTAGTTATAGTAAAAACCAGGACCGTCTCCGGCACTCCAGGACCAGGGTTGCCTACGCCTGGTCTAGACTGGCATAAGGTGACGGGAGAGAGAGTAGTGCTTCATTAGAGAAGCTTTAGAGGTTCTGCTATGCACAGGGTGTTATGCACAGTCACAGCACGTGCATACCCACAGGTTTATATGGTTTATATGATGCTGTGACTCAGAAGGAAGGAAAGATTGTTAAAGGTCGTCTGTGTGTGGAATATAGTTCCATAAAAGTTCCTTTGAAAAGGTCCTTAAAAGTCTCTCTTATCTTTTGCACCATAAAGCTGAGTTTGACTATTGTTTTGTGATCTTATTCTCACTGCATGCCCCCGCCCCCCCAAACTGTGGGTTACTCATTAATTTTTTGTCATATATATACTCAGATTTTTTTTATCTTGCTGTCTCTCTTAATAGAGTAATTATCAGTTGAAAGGTGTCTCCTGCAGTACTCTACCTGTGTTTTCTACTACCTTGCTGTTGGAGAGAGTGAATCATGGTGGCCGAGGTCTTTAAGTGGCTGTTGGCATATCGGAATTACATCATCATCTTCCTCACCCCAATCTGCATCCTTCCCCTACCGCTGTTCATCAACACGCCGGTAACAGACCTCTGACTCTCTGTGTCTATAACCGTGACTGTGTGCCGTTGTGGGTCTTAGTGTCTGTGTCTATAACTGTGACTGTGGGCCACTGTGGGTCTCAGTGTCTGTGTCTATAACTGTGACTGTGCGCCACTGTGGGTCTCAGTGTCTGTGTCTATAACTGTGAGCCACTGTGGGTCTCAGTGTCTATATCTATAACTGTGACTGTGTGCCACTGTGGGTCTCAGTGTCTGTGTCTATAACTGTGAGCCACTGTGGGTCTCAGTGTCTATATCTATAACTGTGACTGTGTGCCACTGTGGGTCTCAGTGTCTGTGGTTACATGTATGTAACTGTATCTGCATGTGTGTGCGTGTGTGTGGGATGTCTGGAACATGACAGATTATTTTGTGGATTATGGGTGAATAGAGAGAGAGCTGGGGCCTGTATCAGGAAGCAGGATTATTGAGTTAGCTGGATGGCTAAGAGGCTAAGGATTTGTGTCACTCACAGCAGAAAGATGAAATTACTTGTTCCATACGGCCATAGTGCAGCACGGATATACTGTCTTCCAGGGGTGCTAGCTAGACAAGCTCTTAAATGTTCATATTCAGATGCTTTTAATGCCTGTTGAGGAATTATTTATCCCGTTAAGGCCACATAATATCGGAAACAGCATACCATGAAGAATACCTTTTCCATATTCATATCACAGTATATTTAATTAGTCAGGTCAACTAACACTTTAATTTTCTGTAATGTACTACATGGCAAATGATTCCTTAATACATTCCTTGAGGATTCCCTTTTTGTAATTATAGAGTAATCTTTTAATGTATATATTTTTATATATATATATTTTTGGATTAAATCATAGACAGGTGAACTCAGGTGGGTCCTAATTGGGTCAGATACGCCGACGGTGCAGTGAAAAACCCCAAACACCACCTTCAACAACCTTCACTGATTGGCTAACTTAACTAACTTACTAAATTAAGATATTGGCTGTAACAAAAATCAGAATCGACAGTAGTTCCCCAGAAAGGGGTCTGAGAACTGCTGTGTTGAGTTATTACAAAAACAAAATGCTGTATTTCAAGTGGAGCTCTTGCATGAATAAAACAATTCCATTACAGTAAGTTTATTTAGAATATATGAGGCCAATGCCTGACAGTTTAGCTTTTTGCTCCTTTTTTAGTTTTTATGGTTAAATGTTTACTCATTAACTTTAAATAATCATAAATCTTTATGGCCCCTTTCTGTAGAGCAGAAATCTGCTATGATAATGTAAATGTTACTTTAGGTTGGTCCAAACACGCTGTCCTTCAGTGTCACTGATATCCAGGTATCCCAGGTGGTCTGTTTATTCAGGAATTATTATTTATTATTATTATTTCCATCCTTCAGTTTTTTTTGTGTGGGGGGGGGGCACACTGGCAGCTGTGTCCTGTGTCTAGAGAGAAACCCATCCTGTAAATACCCCCCCAGCACCCCCTGAATTCTATTACCCCCCCTCAATTCCTTCCTGAGCCTCCATCAGATGGCACCCGCCCAACCTTTTGATCCAACACTTTGCTGACTGAGCACTTTAAGTGGAGAAAAGTCCTTTATTACTTAGGAGGCATATATTGTGCAAGTTTGTGTTTTTGGGGACGGAGATAAAACATGTGTTGTCTGATGCTGCTCTGCCTGCATGGGCTGTGTGTACAAACATCGGCCGCACACACTTCTGCTGCGTTACATAACACACGTTTTAACATCTCACCCATCATAACGGCCATGCTTACTGTAGAAAATGTGCTGTTGACTGATTCATCAATGTGTGCAAGAATCATTACGTGTATTGCTTAGAGGCTGGGTTGAAGGTAGAAACTGAGTAGAAAGTTAAAAAAATCCCTGACACCAGAAAAATGGGCCCTTATTGTCCATGTGGTATCAAAAAAATATGCGTTTGTGTGTATTTACGCATGTGATTGTGTTTGTATGCGTGTCTCACTCTGTGTTTGTATGCTTGTGTGCCTGCCCACTATGTGTGTGCGTGTGTGTGTGTGTACTGTCACTGTGTGTGTATGGATGTACGTACGTGTCTCACCCTGTGTATGTACATGTGTGTGTGTTTGTGTGTATACACTCTCACTAAGTGTGTGTAGGTATGTATGTATGTGTGTGTACTGTCGCTGTGTGTGTATGGATGTATGTGTCTCACTCTATGTATGTACGTGTGTGTGTGTGTGTGTGTGTGTGTGTGGATACACTCTCACTGTGTGTGTGTGTGTGTGTGTGTGTTGCAGGAGGCGAGCTGTGGTTTTGTGATTATCTTGATGGCTCTGTACTGGTGTACAGAGTGTATCCCGCTGGCTGTTACCGCCCTGATCCCCGTTATCCTCTTCCCAATGATGGGCATCATGGAATCTGAAGAGGTACGGACACGCAATGGCACACGCAATGGCACACGCATGGGACACGCATGGGACACGCAATGGCACACGCATGGGACACAACAATGTGCCATTCTGTCAGTGCAAGCTACTGGCATGCTCACACAGACTGTCCTGGTGGACTCTCCTTTCTCATAATGCTATATCAATATTAAAATTATACAAATATAATACTAGAGCAGGGGCAGGCAACCCCGGTCCTGGAGTGTCAGAGCCGGTCCTGGTTTTTGCTCCATCCAAACCTATAACTACATAACTGGATTAATTTTAATTAATCGGGTGTAATGAATGCAGGTGACCATGTGCTGGAGGCCATTCAGAATATTCAGGCTCAGACTTTTAATCATCCATCAAACTCTTGTGTTCAAGCTCAGATGGAACAAAAACCAGAAACATCACCAGCACTCCAGGACCAGGGTTGCCTACCCCTGCATTAGACTATATTAGACTATGCTATACTACTAATGAAGTGAAATATGATTAAGCAGCTGAAAACGAAGAGACTTCAGTGTGAGGTACAAACGTGAAACACCTGGAAACACCTGGAATAACACCTGGAAACACCTGGGCACCTGGGCACCTTGCTTCTGTGCCGAGTGTTCTCCTGTCCAAGACTCTGAGTGCAGGGGTGGGGAACCCTGGTCCTGGAGAGCCGCAGGGTCTACTGGTTTTTGTTTTCACCTTAAATACAGCAACTATTTAAACCAAAGAAACCAGGTGAGGTGAGTTAACTGTGTAATCAACTGCTTTAATTGATCAAAACCAGCAGACCCAGCGGCTCTCCAGGATCAGGGTTCCCTACCCCTGACTTAGTGTGTACCTGTTTGTAAATCAGTGAAGAGTGTGTACCTGTTTGTAAATGCCGAGTGTGTACCTGTTTGTAAATGCTGTGTGTACCTGTTTGTAAACGCTGAGTGTATACCTGGCTCTTCTGCAGGTGTGTGTGCAGTACCTGAAGGACTCTAACATGCTGTTTATCGGTGGCCTGCTGGTGGCCATTGCTGTGGAGCACTGGAACCTGCACAAGAGGATTGCCTTGCGTGTGCTGCTCATCGTGGGAGTGAAACCTGCGCTGTAAGAGCCCCGCCCATCGTCATGGTGATAGAGAGAGAGGAATCAGAGCAGAGTGTGGATGACCCCCCCCCCATATGTGGGTGTACATCCTTGTGCAAATTAATTTAATCACTGGCTGATAAGAATTCTATGCCAGCTTCCTGACGTTCCCTTCCCTTGCTTCAAGGGGGAATCCAAAAAATTCCACAATGAAATATAACAGCCACACCAAGTGGAACACGGTCTTAATTTAGAAAGGGGAGGGAGTACTAGAGTACAATCTCACTGAGCGGCTAATGCGTAGAATCAGGTGTGCCAAATTAGGGTTCAAATGAAAGCCGACAGGACGGTAGATCTCCAGGAACAGGATTGGACAGGACGGTAGATCTCCAGGAACAGGATTGGACAGCCCTGCACTGCAAAAACCAAATGTTAACAAGCATTTTAATCTTATATTTAGACTTTAGAATCTTATTTCTGTTACTTTTTTCTAAATAAGACAGAATTATTGCCAATGGGATATGATTGTTTTACTCATTTCAAGATTTGCCAGTGAGGTAAGATAATTCGACTTGTCAAGCAAAAAGTAACTTAAAACAAGGTAATATTTAAGTCTCATTTAATTATTATTTCATCTTATTTCTAAGGAATTCTTATCCAAACAAGACTAAAACACTTGTTAAGACGGACTTTTTTTGCAGTGTGATGATGATGTAGGCACTGACCCGTCTTACCCGTCTGACCCCCCCCCCTAGGTTGATGATGGGGTTCATGGGGACCACGGCGTTCCTCTCCATGTGGATCAGCAACACCGCCTCCACCGCCATGATGCTGCCCATCGCCCAGGCCGTGCTCCAGCAGCTCAGCCAGACAGAGGAGGCCCAGGAGCATGAGCAGCTCGCGGCCGACGGCATCAATAATGAGGCCTTCCAGATGGGCGACGTCAAGGAGAGCCCAATTAAGGAGCCCATTGGGGATGGTGAGCTCCAGGATTGACCCCCTCTGTGCCATGTAGGCCATGGCTGACCTGACCAAGCTTTACTTATGGTAGCATACAATAAAGGATTAAATTAACAGGACAACCACCAACGTATAGTGTGAGTGCACTGGGAATTATCATTAGGAAGTCGGGGCGGCAGAGTAGTATAGTGGGTAGGGAATTGGGCTTGTAACTCAAAGGTTGTGGGTTCGATTCCCAGGTAGGACCCTGCTGTTGTACCCCTGAGCAAGGTACTTAACCTGGATTGCTTCAGTATATATCCAGCTGTATAAATGGATACTATGTAAAAATGCTAAAAGTTGCTCTGGATAAGCCTTCTGCTAAATGCCTGTGATGTAATGAAATTAAATGTGTGGAACTTAGTAACAAGAAAATCCACACATTTTAAGAAGCTGAATCCTTTATTGATTGGACTACATATACCTCAGAGGCCTTACTTTTACTGCACAACCTAACAACCTGCTGTAACAGTACTGTAACGCACATGAACAGCCCGCTGTGTGTGGTGAAAATACTTGCCCAGATTCGTGCAGGATTTCCCTTTTGACTGATATCCACCTGTGCCCTCCATTGACTCCCCCCCGCCAGAACTTACCCGTGCCTCGAACCCCATCTGCTTCCTCCTTCCTAGCCAATTGTCATCAGTCAGACTGTATGAATGATAGCAAGAGAGACAGACACAGTGTTCCCAGAAGATACCTGGCAGAGCATAATCTCATTAATGATTGACATTCTGTTAATTATTACAGGATGGAGAGAGAGAGAGAGTGAGGGAAAGAGGGAGAAAAGAAGAGGAGGAGAGATTGAGGGAAAAAAGAGAGAGAGAGAGAGAGAGAAAGAGGAGAGAGGTTGATGTGCATTTTCCATTTCAGAGGAGTGGAGCAGCAGTAGATTGGAGGAGGGGAAGATTAAGCGGGAGCAGAAGTATCTGAATCTGTCCAAGGGGATGAGTCTGAGCGTGTGCTACGCGGCCAGCATCGGGGGTACAGCCACCCTCACCGGCACCACCCCAAACCTCATCCTCCAGGGTCAGGTGGAAGAGTAAGAGCCCCTCCCCTCCGATCTCTGTGTTTAGTGTGTTTAGTGTGTTTAGTGTGTTATTCTGTGTGCAAGGCTTACAGACACCCACCCTAGCACCCCTCTCACAGACTGTTTCCAATGAATAATAAATCAATAATAATAGGTAATAAATAAAATTACCGCGTCAACTGCGTCAATGACCTTCAATATGCACTTATTGTACGTCGCTTTGGATAAAAGCATCTGCCAAATGATTGTAATGTAATAAAATCTAAATGTATTTATATAGCGCATTTCACAACTAGTTGTCACAATACGCATCACAGAAAACCCGGCCTAAACCCCCACAAGAGCAAGCCAAAGGCAACAGTGGCAAGGAAAAACACCCAGGTGGTAAATCGGAAGAAAGCTTGGGAGGAACCAGACTCAAGGGGGGGATACCACCCCTCGTAGGCTTTTCCCTGAGAATAACCCCCCACCCTTCTCCACCCTCCTCTCTTCTCCTCTCCTCCACCCTCCTCTTCTCTCCTCCACCCTCCTCTCCTCTCCTCAGGCTGTTCCCGGGTAATAACGGCATAATAAACTTCGCCAGCTGGTTTGGGTTCTCCTTCCCCAACATGATGCTAATGCTGGTCCTTTCCTGGCTCTGGCTGCAGTTCATGTTTCTGGGCCTGAAGTAAGAAAATCCAGTTTATGTTTATAAAAGGTTCCTTTTCAATGTCCGTGCGTGTAGCCTACACGTCGGGACCCCATAGAATGTATTGTATATAAAATTGTTTATTCATGATAGTCAGTGAGTATGGGACATTTGGTTAACCTGTTATGAAGTCAGAGAATCAGGAGGCAGGAGTCAGGTTCTGGTTTGGGATAACCAAAACAGAAATTACATTATTACAGATAAGTGTGGAAGAAATGAAACTGTCAAGACTGATTACAATATTAATAACAAAATCCTACTGCTCCATTTTCATTTATGTTATGTCAAAACAAAATAACGTGACTGTATGTGATTTTCATGAGCAGTATTTTATTGACACTATGCCATTGAATAACATTGTTTACTTTCAGTGTTCAGTGTCAGCTGGTTGTTAATTAGCTGAATAGTTAACATTCAGAAAACTAACACAAGCAGCACACAATTATTCAGAATGTTCAGTTATGGATATTCCAAACACAGTGAATTGTCTAATGCACTAAACTGGGTACGTACACACTGCTGCTAAATACGGTTGTCACTCGAGTGTTTAATCCTGTTATGTTCACATTAACAGGGATGATCACCATTAACAGATTAAATTATTGTTTTTGACTAAAGGGTTGACATGGAGGCTCTATCGTGGAGGGACTGAAATAGATTAGAAATAAAAACCCAATTATTTTAATTATAGCCCTAATCACGCCACACTAAAACTTGTCATCCGTTATGGAGGTGACATTTGTGAGATGTTATGTGCGTTATTTCTCCATTATGGAGGTGACTTTGGTGAGGTAATATGTGTTATTTCTCCGTTGTGGAGGAGACATTTGTGAGGTCATATATGCGTTATTTCTCTGTTATGGAGGTGACATTGGTGAGGTAATATGTGTTATTTCTCCATTATGGAGGTGACATTGGTGAGGTAATATGTGCGTTATTTCTCCGTTATGGAGGTGACATTGGTGAGGTAATATGTGCGTTGTTTCTCTGCAGCTTTAAGCAGACATTTGGCTGTGGCTCAAACGACAGTGGTGACAAGGAGGCTTACCAGGTGATGAAGAACGAGTATACTAACCTGGGCAGCATCAGCTTTGCCGAGGGTTCCGTCCTCGTCATCTTCATCTTTCTGGTGGTTCTGTGGTTCACCAGGGAGCCAGGGTTCATGCCTGGCTGGGCTACCGTACTGTTCAATCAGAAGAGACCGTGAGTCTATGTTATTCCAGCTAACAACCATCCACTCCCACCCTACCACTCCTTTCCTGGGCTGTGTCCGAATCAGCACCCTTCCATACTATTAGGTAGGCTTGTTGAGTAGACAGGATGAGAAAGTAGCGAAAATTTTCTTGAAATGTAGTATACTTAAAACCCCCATAATATATACTTCTGGGGTTTCACTGAGTATATTCGGGAGCACACTTTTCAAGAAGTATGCAAACATTTTGGTCGCTTAAATATGACGTGAAGCTTTGTTTTAAAAAAGTTTCGCTGAAGTTTTCCTTCAATAACAACAAAAACAACACGTGACATGCGCAGGCAAGGGTGTCTCACCACACTTTTACAGTACCATTGGAAAATAGTATGGAGGATATTTTTTTGCATACTGCATGTTGCATACTAACCAGTACACGTTAAACAGCACACATCTGCCAGTAGACAGTACACAGGAGACAGGACGCAGTAGATTCAGACTCTGATTCAGACACAGCCCACCTCTAACAAGAGGCCACTCCCACCCTGCCAATCATTTCCTCCTCTAACGACAGGCCACTCCCACCCTGCCCCATACCTGAGGACATGTGTGTGAGCAGGTGAGCAGGTGATAACAGGTGATAATAGGTGCTGTGTCTGGCAGGTTTGTGACAGACGGTACGGTGGCCATCTTCATGTCCACCCTGTTCTTCCTGTTTCCATCGCGGATGCCGCGCTTTTCCAGAGGCAGCAATGATGAGGATGGTAAGATGAAGCACTGCATACCTGCAGCTCTACCTCTACCTGTAGCTTCTTCACCTTGATTGCATGAGGGCAGGGGGAACCATTTTCTGATACAAGGTAAAAGGTGAAGCTCTTACCTAAAGTTTCAGTGTGCAATCAACCTACCCTGTATAAATAATGGTTCATCAATAATAAAATGTGTTTCCTTCTCTGTAGAAGATTCTAGAAAGGCTCCCCCTGCATTGTTGAACTGGGAGGTGGTCCATGAGAAGATGCCCTGGAACATCATCCTGCTCCTGGGGGGTGGCTTTGCCCTGGCCCGCGGCAGTGAGGTACTGACCACGCCCTGACCACGCCCTGACCGCGCCCAGAGCCAACCCAGTGAGCAAAAAGCCAGAATCTAGACCTCTAGAGGGGTGGAAATCTAGGTTGAGAACCGTTTTGAAATAAACCGGACTAGGTGGTTAACCCCAATATACGTAGCTTAGGTTTTACCCGGATATAGCCTAGTCAGCTAGAAAACTTTTACTTTTCAACCAAATGTAGCCGGGTTTTCACCTGAACGGCTAGACAGCGTTTCAGCGACTTTTCAATCCAAAACATATTCACTAGGACTCCTGTGCAGTCGTGTACACAGTTCTCCGCATAAACCCCGTCTGAGAGCAGCTGTCAGTCCGTTATCATCCTTGTGAGTCACTTAGAGAGTACAATAACAGCACTGCAAAGGGCTTAGAAATGAAGGGTGCAGGTTGTTGGGCGGCTCATTCGGTTAAGTCACCACACTGCAGGAATGAGCCTCACGGCCTCAGACTGTGGCCAGTAGCTCTGTAGGGCGACTCGGTTGGCGCCTGCATCGCCCAGGGTGTGGAAGGGTTCAGTCGGACAGGGATGATCCATGTTTCATCGC
>CM056378.1:5656371-5731371 GCA_029718625.1 Synaphobranchus kaupii
TTTATGTATCAGTTGTACTGAAGTGCTACTGAAATAAATTCTTTACTTAGAATCACGTTTGTGTGAGATGGTGTGGGTTTAGGTTTGGAAGTGCGGGTTTGGATCATAAACTGTAAAAGATATATGGACAAAGTGACTGTGACCCATGGGCTTGTGAAAAGCGTTTTGAAGTCGCAGAAGTACAGTTTTGAGAACAGGGAGAACAGTCCTCTGGTGAACAGTCCACTGGTGAACAGTCCGCTGGTGAGCAGTGAGAAACACAGGTACAGGTGTTCAGTATGTTTCTTTATAATGTGTATTAGAGAGAAAGGCAGGTTGGTGTCAATAATGTTCTTCACCATAAACCTTAACAGAAACACCCAACAACACAACTGCACAACCAGCCACATAGCTGCACACCCAACCACACACCTACACACCAAACACATAGCTGCACACCCAACCACACACCTACACACCAAACACATAGCTGCAGGCCCAACCACACACCTACACACCAAACACACAGCTGCAGGCCCAACCACACACCTACACACCAAACACATAGCTGCACACCCAACCACACACCTACACACCAAACACATAGCTGCACACCCAACCACACACCTACACACCAAACACATAGCTGCAGGCCCAACCACACACCTACACACCAAACACATAGCTGCAGGCCCAACCACACACCTACACACCAAACACATAGCTGCACACCCAACCACACACCTACACACCAAACACATAGCTGCACACCCAACCACACACCTACACACCAAACACACAGCTGCAGGCCCAACCACACACCTACACACCAAACATAGCTGCACACCCAACCACACACCTACACACCAAACACACAGCTGCAGGCCCAACCACATTCTTCATCGGAAACATCTGCTGGGGAAATGTGATGAAATTACTGTCTGCGCAGTGTTTTTGTTTTACTGTAGTTCATGGTGCCAGACAGATATATGGGGTATAAATCTCACTGCATCCTGGAAATCAAACTGGACCCCACAAATCACACCTTGAGACCCCAAAACCAGGACAAGCCTCTGCACTTACATCACTGTACTGCCAATCAATCAATCAATCAATCAATCAATATATTGAATACAATTACTCAATCGTCCAATCCATCAATTAATTAAGCAATCAGTTCATTTCCATCAATCCCGTAATCAGGCAATCAATCAATAACTTATTACATTACATTACATTACATTACAGTCATTTAGCAGACGCTTTTATCCAACGCGACATACAATAAGTGCATACAGAGACATCATCAAGATCACTACAGAACAGACAAGACAAAGCACATCCTTCCCATAATGTAGCAGCGATCCCTAGTAATGAACATTGAATGTAGTTCACAGTAAGCTGTGGGTAAATCAGCTATACTACACTTCTATTTTAAATACTATTATAAACTGTAACAGACAAGAAAACACATGGAACTAGTGCCATGAGTTCCTAGATTAGAATATCAGATTAGAATATCAGTCAATTATTCAATCCAAATATATTGTTCAATACATCCAACAGTCCATATATCAATCAATCATTCAATTAAGAAATTCATAAATCCATCAATCCATGCACCTCTACAAATCATTCAGTCTACCAATCCATCAATACATCTATCAACTTATAAATCTATCAATCTATCAGTCCGCCAAACAATTAATACTTAAATCAATTAATCAATGAAGCCATACAGTAAATCTATCAATATATCAGTCCATCAAACAAACCATTAATACATAAATCAATTAATCAATCAACCCATACATCTAAATCAATTGATCTACTTCTCAGACAGTCTGTCAGCTCAGTCCATCAATTATTCCATCCTTATAGTTATTGCTTCATCATTTTAGTCAGAAGTATGAATTTTCACAGAGCTTTACACAAATTAAGACATGAACTGTGAACAGTAGGTCTGTCATGAGCTAAGACATGAAGGACATTTGTACAAACAGTCCCGTCCATCCCTACCTTTGTGTGAGCTACCTTATCAAGCTTGTGATGTGTACAGTCCCCTGTGCAGTTGTGTTGTGGTCATGTGTATAACACACACACAGTCAAGTAAATAAAGTACAGTCCTGTGGGTCAGTAATTCCGCACATGCTTATACCTTTGTGTGTGTGTGAGAGAGAAAGTGTGTGTGTGTGTGTGTGTGTGTGTGTTCTTGTGGCTGTCCTACAGAAAAGGAAAAGGAAGCAGTGGTGTGTAGATTAGTAAAAGGATGTGCGGGGTGTGGCGTTTGTTGTCATTTTGGTCTTTCCCATATCCCCACCTGCTCAGTCACCTTGAATAACACTGTGCAGGTTTACCTGGCCCATCTCTCTCTCTCTCTCTCTCTCTCTCTCTCCTCTCTCTCTCTCTCTCTCTCCCTCTCCCTCTCCCTCTCTCCGCCTGCCTGTGGAATCAGGGCAGTGTTTCTCTATGCAGATGAGGGGTATTCTGTAAAAGGGTGTGGTCTGAGTTTACCTGAGCCGACTCTCTTCTCTCTCTCAGCGTTAGTCCTCGTGTGACCGACAGCGTACAGGATCGGAGCGCCAGCTCGGCCCGCACCTGAACAGGAGTAAGACGCTTCAGCCGGGGACCCTCCACACCTCACCCTGTCCTTGGGGTCGCTTTTGGCAGCCTGGATCCACTTCCTGTTCTCTCCTGGGTAAGTTCCTGTCTCCTCCGCCTGCTATCTCCTGTGTGTCTGTAATGTCTTAGCCTGTGTTTCTCACACATTGGCAGCGCCCGTTCTGCCCGTTCTTCTATGATGACAGTGATGATGATGATGATGATGATGATGATGACGATGACGATGACGATGACGATGACGATTATGATGATGGTGGTGGTGGCGATGGTGATGATGATGGCTATTTTATGGTGGTGAAAGAGCTTTACTTAAGGTAGGGTTTCCTAAATATTTTTCATTCTAAGGACCCATAAAATAATCACAATGTAGAAGAGGACCCCCACATCAATAAACTGCCTACATTTTTATCCAAAACCATAGGCTGCAATGCAGTGGATATTTAACACACCAGCCTACATAGAAGGATGTGATATACTTTTTATTTATATTCAACATGTATTTTATAATATAAATATGTCATATCAATATTACTATAAATGACAGATGTATGTTACTATGCATAGCATAATTGTGCATAAGGATAATTATCATTGGCAGGTAGGAAAATGGTGAGTATTGTTGGGCTGAATGGCCTGTTCTTGTCATTATGTTATGTTAATATTAACAAGAAAATCTTTTTGTGAACCAGCTTCTGAAAGTCAAAAATATTTAAAGTACGTATTTTAAAGGGAAAATTATTATTATTATTTTTTCATTTAGTTGAGGACTCCCTGGGCCCCAGTACCCCACTTTAGGAACCCTTGCTTTAGCGAACAGGTTCAGGGGTCACACGGCGGCTCATTGACATAACATTATTAATAATTATATAGATGTAGATATGACTCAAACACTAACCTGCATAATCATCACCACTGACCATCAGTTATGTCATCAGCATGAGCCAAATGAGACAAGGGCCGTGTCCGAATCAGCACTCTTCCACACTGTTGAGTAGCCTTGGTGAGTATAGGGTGAGAAAATCGTAGAGTACGCAAATTATTTTTTCAAATTGCAGTATACTTCAAACACCCGGATGACACACTTACTTCCGGGGTTTCGCTGAATACATTCGGGAGCACGCTTTTCAAGAAGTACACGAACATTTTGGTCACATGAAAATGACGTGAAGCTTCATTTAAAAAAAATGAGACACAGCTTCGCTGACGTTTTCCTTCAAATACAACAAAAACAACACGTGACATGGCAGCGCAAGAGTGGGGCGCAACGTTGCCAGATCTTGTAAGACTTTCCAGCCAAATGGCGACTCAAAACTAGCCCAATTTATAGGTTATTTTTAACCAAAACTAACGTATTTTAAATAGAAATCATCATGTTTTTACTTTTTAAAATAAGTGCGTGCTTTGCGACTTTTCATTTTTACCCGTGACTGCACTTTGAAATTTAGCTGTAAAACCGCGGACATGGCAACACTGGTGGGACGTCTTATGACCTGCTTACGACACTTCCACAATACGGTTTGGAAATAGTATAGCGGATATTTTTCACGTCCTGCTAAACAGTGCACATTAAACAGCACACTTCTGCCAGTGCACTCTTTGCAGGAGACAGGGCGCAGTAGATAGAGCTCTGATTCGGACACAGTGCACTCTTCGCAGGAGACAGGGCGCAGTAGATAGAGCTCTGATTCGGACACAGTGCACTCTTTGCAGGAGACAGGGCGCAGTAGATAGAGCTCTGATTCGGACACAGTGCACTCTTCGCAGGAGACAGGGCGCAGTAGATAGAGCTCTGATTCGGACACAGTGCACTCTTTGCAGGAGACAGGGCGCAGTAGATAGAGCTCTGATTCGGACACAGTGCACTGTACGCAGGAGACAGGGCGCAGTAGATAGAGCTCTGATTCGGACACAGTGCACTGTACGCAGGAGACAGGGCGCAGTAGATAGGGCTCTGATTCGGACACAGTGCACTGTACGCAGGAGACAGGGCGCAGTAGATAGGGCTCTGATTCGGACACAGTGCACTGTACGCAGGAGACAGGGCGCAGTAGATAGAGCTCTGATTCGGACACAGTGCACTGTATGCAGGAGACAGGGCGCAGTAGATAGAGCTCTGATTCAGACACAGTGCACTGTATGCAGGAGACAGGGCGCAGTAGATAGAGCTCTGATTCGGACACAGTGCACTCTTCGCAGGAGACAGGGCGCAGTAGATAGGGCTCTGATTCGGACACAGTGCACTGTACGCAGGAGACAGGGCGCAGTAGATAGAGCTCTGATTCGGACACAGTGCACTGCACGCAGGAGACAGGGCGCAGTAGATAGAGCTCTGATTCGGACACAGTGCACTGCACGCAGGAGACAGGGCGCAGTAGATAGAGCTCTGATTCGGACACAGTGCACTGCACGCAGGAGACAGGGCGCAGTAGATAGAGCTCTGATTCGGACACAGCCAAGCTGATCTACGTGTCCAAGGCTTGTTTCCTGCTTTTTACACATTTATCTGCGCAGTCACTGCCGTGGTTGTAGTACCCTTCTTGACATGAGCGCCGCAAAGAAAATGTGCTCCACAGAACTCTCTGCAGGACTCAGCAAGCCATTGATCTTTGATTTCTGCCCCCTGATAATACAACACTGAGACGGCCCGCTTCTGGGAAAAGTGGCCTGTTTGCTTTTTCAGTCATGAGTGCACTTAGTCATCACTCAAACAGCACTGGCAGTGGAGAAATGAGGCGATCTTCAGAGTGACCCTGACTGAAATAGAGACCCAGGCGCTCACAGCTCATTTCAGATGCCACTCAGCTGGGGGGGATTGCATGGACATGTAAACTGAAGATTCAGCTCAGATATTCAACACCCTCAAGCAACATCACACCCAGGAAGATGTGTCGCCATAGTTTAGAGATTGCTCTCCTTTGGTGAAAGTACAGACGTCTACGGTGAAGCTTAGGGTAAAACATCTCTCTGTGCAGAGGTGGGTAGTCCAGTGTTCAGAAACACTGCCATGTGTTTCTTCCACCCGTGAACAGCCAGCTGATTTCACCAATTGAAGACCCTGGTGCTAAAAGTACTGAAGTCACATGTTGTAAACAGAAACATGTATTTGTTTAGCTAAGTCCACCCTATAAACATTGTTAACAGAAAAGGTGCCTGAGCAATGCATAAAAACAGCAAAACTTTTAATGGCTGATTTTATGGATCAATGATATTTTTCGGATTTGATTTTCTCAAAATAGACATTTTGTGACTTCAGTACTTTTAGCACCAGGGTCTTAAATTAGTTTTACCTCCTTGGCTGAAGAACTGTGCAAATTAGCAATTCCAGGTGATTGGAACGAAATACTAGGGGGGACTTTTACTTTCTGAACCTGGATTTTCCACCTCTGTCTATGTGATAGCTAGAGATCTTTGAGTGCTGCACGGTGGTTTACTGTGGAATGTAACCCTGTGACATTCCAGGGCTCATCTTCACAAGTAGACAGCAGTCAATCCCGCCATTAGTTATAGCATTATACTCATGTACACAGCCCTGCAGATGTGCCCAAGTTGGTTCAATGTTGGATATATACTCAGTGGCCACTTTATTAGGTACACCCATCTAGTACCCAGGTAGGACCCCTTTTTGCCTCCAGAACGGCCTGAATTCTTCGTGGCATGGATTCAACAAGGTGCTAGAAACATTCCGTATTTTGGGATTTTGGCTCATGCTGACTCGATAGCATCACACAGGTCCTGCAGATTTTTTGGCCACACATTCATGCTGCGAACCTCCTGTTCCACCTCATCCCAAAGGTGCTCTATTGGATTGAGATCTGGGGACTGTACAGGCCATTGGAGTAAAATATAATCACTGTCATGTTCGTGGAACCAGCATGAGATGATGTGCGCTTTGTGACATGATGCATTATCCTGCTGGAAGTATCCATTTGAAAGAGAGTAGACTGTGGCTATAAAGAGTTGCACATGGTCAGTAGCAATGCTTAGGTATGCTGCAGCATTCAAATGAGGCTCAACTGGTATTACGGGGCCTAATGTGTGCCAAGAAAACATTCCCCACATAATTACACCACCACCACCAGCCTGCACCATTGACACAAGGTAGGATGAATTCATGGACCTTACAATCTGCATGTTGTAGCAGAGATCAAGAATCCTCAGATCAGGCAACGTTTTTCTAATCTTCAATCATCCAGTTTTGGTGATCATGTGCCCACTGTAGCCTCATCTTCCTGTTCTTAGCTGACAGGAGTGGAACCCACTGTGGTCTTCTGCTGCTGTAGCCAATCCGCTTCAAGGTTTGTACGTTGTGTGTTCAGAGATGCACTTCTGCAAACCACTGCTGTAAACAGCTGTTATTTGAGCATTTGTGGCCTTTCTGTTAGCTTAAAGTCTCCCCGTTCTCCACTGACCTTTCTCACTAACATGGTGCTTTCACCCACAGAACCGCCGCTCACTGGAGGTTTTTTTGTTTATCGCACTGTTCTCTGTAAACTCTAGAGACTGTAGTGTGTGAAAATCCCAGGAGAGCAACGGTTTCTGAGATGGTGGAACCACCACGTCCGGCACCAATAATCATTCCGTGGTTAAAGTTGCTTAGATCACGCGCCTCGTCCGTTCTAATGTTTGGTGGAACAACAACTGAACATCTTCACCATGTCTGTATGCTCAATACTATCATTTATCTATCATTTAGTTTACTTCCACATGACTCACAGTTTGGAGGAGCAGGCTATTTGCGAGCAGGTGTACCTAATGTAGTGGCCACTCAGTGTGCAATGGATATCATTGGAGGCTAATTTTGACACACTGCTGGTTACACTGTAATTAACTAACTATGATTATTCCATGAGCAAGAAGTGTTGGTCTGGTAATATCACACTACATCTCCCCAACAGTACCTCAAGAAAACGGTGTGTCGGCTCACTTGTAAGAGAGACGTCCACCCGCCACACAAACGCCGTGACTGACAGGTAACCATAACAGCATCAGCAAGCACCTCAACCCCCCCCCCCCCCCCATCCCCCCGCACTCTCCGTTTCCACCACAGTGAGTGCTGTAACCGCTAGCATCCAGCCTCACGCACTTTCACTCTCTGTCTTTAGACCAGGGGTAGGGAATCTTATCCCAAAGGGCTTATGTTTTACGGTAAAGCCCCATAGAAAGCTGTTAACTCTCACCTCCCACAATCTTTAATCTGATTGGTTATTGCGTCACGTTCCCCGTCTCGTCTGGACGCCTCGCATCGCAAGCAATCCCAACATGCTTTGCAGACACGAGGAATTGCCTCTCATTGAAAATGAATGGAGGCGGTGTAATCGCACGAGAAATCCGCTCCACACCGGTTTCTGTGGGGCTTTACCGATAGCCAGGCACTAAGACGCCTGCTTCTACTTATCAAGGGTCTTGATTGAAAAACATGATTAGTTAATTAGTTGAATCAGGTGTCTTAATGCTGGACTAAATCAAAAACCTGCACCCATACCGGCCCTTTTTGGATAAGATTCCCCTCCCCTGCTTTAGACAGACAGACAGACAGACAGACAGACAGCAGTGTTCTGAGTAACTGACATGGGATGCGTAGCTCTGCTTCAGTATGTCACCCATATGCTTGAGTGGAGATAAACACTGACACAGAGTATTCCCTTACCTCCACCCCTCTCCACAGAAATACACACTAGAGGTCTTCACAGGTGCAAAAAGTTGTACCTGACCAGCATTGGACCCATTGATTTCCTGCCCAAACCCTAATGCCCTTCACACTGTATACTGCCCCAATGATAAAAGTGTTTATTAACACCACAAAATGTGACGTTTTGAGCTACATGCTCTTCATCGTAACAGGATACAGTATACAGTGTGCAGTATACAGTATACAGTGTGCAGACTCCATTTTATCCAGTATGATTTGTTTTCTGCACTTTTTGACATTTTAGATGTGCGTGTTTCTATTCATTTTCTTACCAAAAATGCGACATGAATAAATTAATTTTCAAACGACACAGACCCAAACTCAATCTGATAACCAGACTTGAACAGACCTGCGTATAACCTGATCTGGTCCTGTACGGATTCGACCGGGTTAAGAACTGGTGCATCCCAAGCAGAGTGAGAGACACAGCATGTCATGTGCTCACACATGATGTCACACAAGCTTGAGTAGCCTATCTATCTAGTGTACAAGTACCCAGCCATGCTTTTCCAATCGTAACTGACCCAATCCGTTTCCAGGAAACAAGTTTGAATTTTGACCCAGTATTTAAGTTTCAGGAGACCCATGAATACACTCAACTGAAGGCCTTCCACCTCCTAAAGCAATCTCTCTCTCTTCTCTCTCTCACACACACACACACACACACACACACACACACACACACACACACACACACACACATCCAAACACATACTCTCTCTCCCTCACTCTTTCCCTCTCTCTCTCTCTCCCTCTCTCTGTCTCTCTATCTCTCTATCTCACACACACACACACACACACACACACACACACACACACACACACACACACACACGCACACACGCACACACACACAGGTCACCTCTGGCTCAGGTTTTAAGATGACCTCATCTTCATGGTTTACAGCAGATTGTAATGAGCTTCAGGGTAACAGTATGCTGACTGATGAACAGACCTGACATTACACCCCCCGGGGGGGGGCTTTGGATGAGATTTAAGGTGAAATATCCCACACAACCAGGTTTGAACTGAGCGGCTCACCCATCACAGGTGCTGCAGTCGACCGTCCGCCATCTGTGGGACCCCCTCTCTGGCAGGCGTGGAGTTGCGCATCATGTCCACCAAACCTCTGGGGCCCTCCGGCTCCCCTCAGGCCAGCCGGACTCCGCCCGTACCCTCACAGGTGGGACCCGATCCCCAGGTGTCACCCCCTCTGCAGATGGGACCCTCACAGGTACGACTACTGCCCGTCAGTTACAGTTAGAGCAGGGGTCCTCAATCCTATCCAGAAAGGGCAGATGTGGGTTCAGGCTTTTAAATCAACCAAGCAGTACACACCTGATTATACTAGTCGTTAGCAAAGACTCTAGTGGTTCATTAGTGGAATCAGGTGTGTTACTGCTTGGTTGGAATGAAAGCCTGAAACCACACTGACCCTTTCTGGATTAGATTGAGGACCCCTAAGTTATACCATGAGACCAGAGCAGGGAGCCGGATCTGAGCGGTTTGGGGGGGAGACTAAAAACTCCTGAACACCCGCTGTCATCAGAGACCCAATGCTGTCAATCAGAGACCCAATGCTGTCAATCAGAGACCCAATGCTGTCAATCAGAGACCCAATGCTGTCAATCAGAGCCCCAATGCTGTCAATCAGAGACCCAATGCTGTCAATCAGAGACCCAATGCTGTCAATCAGTGTCATCCTCCACTGTGGAGGGCGCTCATTTGATTGGCTCCTCTGAGTCATGATTGACAGCGAAAGGGCGGCTCTGCTCGTTATGGCTTTCAATAAGCCCCTCCCCCATTCCTGAGCAGCTGCAGCACTCGCCTGCGTGTGAGGAGAGGACATGAACCAGAGTGCAGGGTGTCTTTTCAGGGAAAACACACCCCGGAGCCGCTGTCGTTAATCACACCTTCAGCTGGATTCATTAATTACGGCCCCCGGTGATCAGATATGTCACTGCGCATACCTTAGCGCTCTTAATCATATACATCTGACCAACATGCCTCTGAGCAAATATGCGCTTCAGATTCTCCGCTTTCACACATTCTGTGGAAAAAAAACAGCGCAGAGACAGACACTTCATTCAAACACAAGGTTAACATTCAAATACTCGGAACTCAACTATACCTTACACACGTCTGTCTCGCATCTTCCGAGAGTGTTCTATAATACCCAGCTCACATCAGTCCTTAGACAGCGCAAGAGAGGAGAATGGTGAGTTTTCAGAATGTTATTAAGTAAAGACAACACAGTTCACGTCAGTTAATAAATGAATGGCATGTTATGCATTGCCTGAGTGGATTTGTCTTTGTGTTTAACTCAAGATTTGACATGTTGCATGTCAATCTACGGCAGCAAGCAGCATACTTTCTAAACTGGTAGTTTTCACTGTGCAAAACCTCTGAAAGACAATATATTGTTATTAAGCCTGATTCCTTTTATATGTGAACCAGTCTTTACAAGAGTGTTTAGTAAGAGTCCTGTGTCTTATTCAAGAGTTCCTTTGTTGGGTGAATATTCTGTAATGGCCAGTTCAGCCCAGAAACGTATGAACTAGTGAGACCTCTTAAGGAAGAAGAATATTGAATTGGTGGTAATTATAACATTTTACAGTGTCTGCTGTTTAGTTAGGGCCAGGTCTAGTGTCTGTGCAGCCATAGATGGGGGTGGGGGAAATGACTGCAGACCCCGGAGGGAATTTGCAACTATCATAAATGCAACGTGTCCCATTTTTTCCTTTCATTTAATTTGCGCCTGCCCCCCTATACAGATGCCGCCCTAGGCGACCGCTCTACTCTTCAAAGGGTTAGGAGCTCTACTCTTCAAAGGGTTAGGAGCTCTACTCTTCAAAGGGTTAAGAGCTCTACTCTTCAAAGGGTTAGGAGCTCTACTCTTCAAAGGGTTAGGAGCTCTACTCTTCAAAGGGTTAAGAGCTCTACTCTTCAAAGGGTTAAGAGCTCTACTCTTCAAAGGGTTAAGAGCTCTACTCTTCAAAGGGTTAGGAACTCTACTCTTCAAAGGGTTAGGAGCTCTACTCTTCAAAGGGTTAAGAGCTCTACTCTTCAAAGGGTTAGGAGCTCTACTCTTCAAAGGGTTAAGAGCTCTACTCTTCAAAGGGTTAAGAGCTCTACTCTTCAAAGGGTTAAGAGCTCTACTCTTCAAAGGGTTAGGAGCTCTACTCTTCAAAGGGTTAGGAGCTCTACTCTTCAAAGGGTTAAGAGCTCTACTCTTCAAAGGGTTAGGAGCTCTACTCTTCAAAGGGTTAGGAGCTCTACTCTTCAAAGGGTTAGGAGCTCTACTCTTCAAAGGGTTAAGAGCTCTACTCTTCAAAGGGTTAAGAGCTCTACTCTTCAAAGGGTTAGGAGCTCTACTCTTCAAAGGGTTAGGAGCTCTACTCTTCAAAGGGTTAAGAGCTCTACTCTTCAAAGGGTTAGGAGCTCTACTCTTCAAAGGGTTAAGAGCTCTACTCTTCAAAGGGTTAAGAGCTCTACTCTTCAAAGGGTTGCTAACCTGCTGTTGAACGGTGTTTTTGAAAGCATGTGAAGACGAGCGTGAGGGAGGAGCCAGCACCGCTCCCCATGAGAGACAGCGCCCCCCACAGGCTGAAGGGCGGCCACGTGGAGAGGTATCGGCGGCACAGTGCGGACGGGGCAACGGCAGACGCGCGGGAGGGAACGGGGCACTTCCACCCGTACCAACGGCACTACAGCGACGGGGGAGTACCCCGCCTCCCGCCCCCCTACCCGCCGCCCCGCCCCTCACCCCACCCCACTGTGTGCTTCCAGGGCATGGATCTCCCTGAGCCACTCACAGCTGCACATACCCACCCTGACCACAGGGGGCAGCAGAGAGCTTGGGACCCTTACAGGGAAGGTCTACGGCCCCCCAGAGGAAGGGTAGGAACCTGCTTGTGCCGGGAGGGGAGGGAGTTGTTTTTTATCTTTATATCAGTGGTTCCTAACCCTGTTCCTGGAGATCTACTGCCCTGTACGTTTTCATCCCAACCCTATTTTGGCACTCCTGATTCTACTAATTAGCAGCTCTAGGAGATCTCTAGCTGTTGAATGAGGTGTGCTTTGTTAGGGTTGGAGTGAAGACCTACAGGACGGTGGATCTCCAGAAACAGGGTTGGGGACCACTGCTTTAGATGCATGTTGAGGCTCTGGGTATTCGGGACGGATAATCAGACAGACATACAGACGGAGAAAGACAGATGCAGGAGTTGTCATGACTCCCTGCTTGTGATGTTATAAAGCTTCACTAACAACACGTTTCCATCACCTGCCCTAGGGAGCACAGCCAAAATACCCAGAAAGTCCCTCTCAGATCCACAGTGCCTACACTTCCCAGCATCCTTTGCAGCAGGTAAGACAGGGCCAAGCCGATTGTTCTGGGTGATGATGTCACCCTGTAGTGCATTCAAGATCTGTTTAAAAAAAACACATACAGTACACAAGCCAAGTGGAAAATAAGTCACTGTACTTGGATCAAAACGTACGATGTACAACAATAATGACAGCTTGTTTTGGCGTGGTTCAAACCCCACACAGAGAGACATAACTGTGCTTTTATGAGCATGTGCAACGCCCTGCCAAACTTATTAGCGATACAAAGCTCAAACATGAACTCAAAGCCAAACCAAATAATGCTTATTTGTGTGCTGGCGGTCATTAACAGCAAAACTCTGTTACAGTTACATACTAGAAATTTCAAAAAAAACAAATGACAGGGCTTCCCTGGAAAATGGGCAGTTGAGCTACACCCACATTACCCAATGCAGAGATCTGAAAATATTGATATTAATTCACTAACTCAGAAATCTCATAAGAAGTCTTCTTTGTGTCATAATAAAAAAGGAATTAATGACCTTCCATGTGTACATGTATACATACTGTATATATACAGTATATAGAATGTTCATATAATAAATTAATTCTCTCTCAGTTTCCATCAGGCATGTTTTCAGTTGGACAGTCAGGCTACAGTTTACAGTGCCTCCCTCCACAGGACCGACAGGACAGCACCCCAATACACACACTGTACCCCAAACCCATCTACTCCTACAGGTAAACATATTCATGCTCTACCCCCAAACCCGTCTGCAACACTGTTAGAGGTTTCATATATAGCTCCAGAATTAACTGTAGTTCGTGTGAAAACAGTCAAAGTGCCCTTGTACACAGCTACAACAGCACCTGCAAGCCAATAGCTTTTACAGAGAGAGAACTGACATTTGACAGTGGCTACATCATCTAATTCCAGGTGATATTATGTATTATGTATATTAATATTTATCAACGGCGTAAACACTCTGGGAAGAGATACACAGAACTCCATCCCTTAATTTCAGCTATGTCCAGCGGGTAACTGCCAACGGAATGTGTCTATTAAACACAGTGAGATAGTCAAATATTGCAGTTTAATACAGTACCAGATTTTTGCAAGTCTGATGCACAATATCTAAAACTACAGGCTATCCCAGCGCTCTAGGAGTCCCTACACATCTCATAACAGAACACAGGCTTATAAATGGCCTGTAAACAGTGTCCACTCTTTATCTGTGCTTTGTACTTGATTCAGATAAAAATGCGCCATTTTGAGTAGCATTTTCTCCCATAGGGCCTTGCAGTCTATATCTGGTCAGCAGGAAGGGGAAACAGTGGGGAAAGTGCGGAGAGTAGTCAGGGTTTCGTGCGCATGCCTGTCTGACGGCGTGAGAGCAGAGTGTCCGCGGTGGGGTGACCAAAGCCCTTCATCTCTCCACAGCATCCTCATCTTCATGGCGCTCCGCAGCAGCAGGACGGGCAGCCTGCCGGTCAGCGAGATCTACGGCTTCATGACCGAGCACTTCCCCTACTTCAAGGTAAAATCCACACTCGTTTATCACCTCTCTTTTCTTCCCTCCTCTTCCCTCTTTTCTTCTCCTGCCCTCCTCTGTCCTCTTTATTCTATTTTTATACCAGCAGCGCTCCTTTCCTGACTCGCTGGTCAGTTGGGTGTTTGTTGGGTCCTGACCACTGTTGACTCGCTGGTCAGTTGGGTGTTTGTTGTGTCCTGACCACTGTTGACCCGCTGGTCAGTTGGGTGTGTTGGGTGTCAGCTACATTAGTCCCAGTGCAGTAACTGTGGCAGCCGGATATAAAATTACACTGAAAATACACTTTTTTTATTCCCCATGGCCTGTGTGTAAGCCTTTCTCTTTCGACCTCACAGCCTGTGTGTAAGCCTTTCTCTTCCGACCTTACAGCCTGTGTGTAAGCCTTTCTCTTCCGACCTTACAGCCTGTGTGTAAGCCTTTCTCTTTCGACCTTACAGCCTGTGTGTAAGCCTTTCTCTTTCGACCTTACAGCCTGTGTGTAAGCCTTTCTCTTCCGACCTTACAGCCTGTGTGTAAGCCTTTCTCTTTCGACCTTACAGCCTGTGTGTAAGCCTTTCTCTTTCGACCTTACAGCCTGTGTGTAAGCCTTTCTCTTTCGACCTTACAGCCTGTGTGTAAACCTTTCTCTTTCGACCTTACAGCCTTTGTGCTCAGTGCTGAGGCAAAATCGTCCATATCAGGTGTGTGTGTGTGTGTGTGTGTGTGTGTGTGTGTGTCTCTGTGCATGTATGTTTGTGTAGGTGACTGTCTGTGCATGCGTGTGTCTGAGTGTGTGTATGTGTGTGCGTGTGTGTGTCTGCATGTGTCTGAGTGTGTGTGTGTGTGTGTGTGTGTGTGTGTGTGTGTGCGTGTGCTTGTGTCTGCATGTGTCTGAGTGTGTGTGTGCGTGCGTGCGTGTGTGTGCGTGTGTCTGAGTGTGTGTGTGTGTGTGTGCGCGTGCGTCTGAGTGTGTGTCTGTGTGTGTGTGTGTGTGTGCGCGTGTGTCTGCATGTGTCTGAGTGTGTGTGTATGTGTGTGTGTGTGTGTGTGTGTCTGCATGTGTCTGAGTGTGTGTGTATGTGTGTATTTGTGTGTGTGTGTGTGTGTGTCTGCATGTGTCTGAGTGTGTGTGTGTGTGTGTGTGTGTGCGTGTGTCTGTGTGAGTGTGTGTGTGTGTGTGTGTGTGTGTGTGTGTGTGTGTGTGTGTGACGGGGTGCTGCTCTATGAATGCAGAGCTCTGTGCCAAATGGCAGATCTGCGCTGCCGCTAGCAATACCCGTTAAAGCATGACTGTGTGTGTCCACTGTGGCCAGGATAGAGCACACAGCTGGCTCCACAGGCAGAGGCTCTGCATGGGCAGGTATGCTCTCTGAGGCTGGTACTTATAGTCTGCTGGGTTTTAATTATCTGAGGGTCAAATTAAACACTAAGATACGTGACCAAAACAATAAAAAAAAGTTCAGAAACAAAAGATTTGGATGATCTTAGAATCACTGGTATGAAGAGAATGGTTTCCACGTTTCCCTCTTTATGGAACAGCTGCCTCACACAGAATGTACCGTCTGATGACGATGACGGAATTACAGGAAATAAATCAGAAGAATGCGGGACCCAAATGAGAGCAAATTAACCTAAATGATTGTGTATTGCTTTTTAACGAGAGGATAAAAGTTATCTTATCTTTCAAGTATGAGCCGGCCACCGTCACGGAGACTCCCCCAGCTGCTGAGTGTACCTACGGGGAAAACAGCAGGTGTCTCCGCCTGATCTAAGCTAAGCAGGTTTTTATGGTAACCTTTGTGAATGAATCCTTTCTTCGCTGGGAGCAGCTGTTAGCGTTAGCATGCGGAGCGGGGCATGTCCTGAGATATGGCCGCTCTCCAAACACCTGAAATCTAAGGCACCAAGAGCCTGGAGGGAAAGGCGTGGTCCGCGAGGAGAAATATCATAAAAAATTATCTGAGAATTCATTAACATGAACGATCTTGCCACTACTGCACATGATATTAATAACTTTTAAATGACTATCCTCAATTATATTCCTTCTCACAATGAAAACCACTGGCATTGAGAAACTGGAGAGACCTACCTAGAAATTAACACTCATACCCATCGTTCCCTCTGATTGGTGGATTCATTCATTCCCTCTGATTGGTGGATTCTTTCATCCCCTCAGATTGGTGCTTTACAGTCCCCTGACATACATGTCCTGTTTCTCCATTGGCCCACAGACTGCCCCTGACGGTTGGAAGAACTCCGTCCGCCACAACTTGTCTCTGAATAAGTGCTTTGAGAAGGTGGAGAACCAGAGGGGGGCCGGGGGCGGGGCCGGGGGCGGAGCCTCGCGGAAGGGCTGTCTGTGGGCGCTGAACCCCGCCCGCGTGGAGAAGATGCAGGAGGAGCTGCACAAGTGGCGCCGCAAAGACCCTCTGACTGTGCGCAAGAGCATGGCCCGGCCAGGTAAGTACAACACACAGGTCAGGTTAATACAGCACGCAGGTCAGGTAAGTACAACACACAGGTCAGGTTAATACAGCACGCAGGTCAGGTAAGTACAACACACAGGTCAGGTTAATACAGCACGCAGGTCAGGTAAGTACAACACACAGGTCAGGTTAATACAGCACGCAGGTCAGGTAAGTACAACACACAGGTCAGGTTAATACAGCACGCAGGTCAGGTGAGTACAACACACAGGTCAGGTTAATACAGCACGCAGGTCAGGTGAGTACAACACACAGGTCAGGTTAATACAGCACGCAGGTCAGGTAAGTACAACACACAGGTCAGGTTAATACAGCACGCAGGTCAGGTAAGTACAACACACCACACAGGTCAGGTTAATACAGCACGCAGGTCAGGTAAGTACAACACACAGGTCAGGTAAGTACAACACACAGGTCAGGTTAATACAGCACGCAGGTCAGGTAAGTACAACACACAGGTCAGGTTAATACAGCACGCAGGTCAGGTAAGTACAACACACAGGTCAGGTTAATACAGCACGCAGGTCAGGTAAGTACAACACACAGGTCAGGTTAATACAGCACGCAGGTCAGGTAAGTACAACACACAGGTCAGGTTAATACAGCACGCAGGTCAGGTAAGTACAACACACAGGTCAGGTTAATACAGCACGCAGGTCAGGTAAGTACAACACACAGGTCAGGTTAATACAGCACGCAGGTCAGGTGAGTACAGCACGGTCTGTACACAGTCATTAAACACATTATCCATGCTTCTATAGTTACATTAGATGATTCAGTCACAGTACTCATATGGTTACACTAGATGATTCAGTCACAGTACTCATATGGTTACACTAGATGATTCAGTCAGCAGTACTCATATGGTTACACTAAATGATTCAGTCAGCTGTACTCATATGGTTACACTAAATGATTCAGTCAGCTGTACTCATATGGTTACACTAAATGATTCAGTCAGCTGTACTCATATGGTTACACTAGATGATTCAGTCAGCAGTACTCATATGGTTGTACTAGATGATTCAGTCAACAGTACTCATATGGTTACACTAGATGATTCAGTCAGCTGTACTCATATGGTTACACGAGATGATTCAGTCAGCAGTACTCATATGGTTGTACTAGATGAGTCACTGTCTCTGTGGGCGTGTCTCTGTCCTCCAGAGGAACTTGGGCGTCTGCTGGGAGAGAACGCTGACACCCAGAGACCTGTCTCCTCCCACTTTGCCTGCCCCGCCCACCTCCACGGCCCCACCCACCTTGCGGCCCCAGGGCAGACCCTGCTCTCACGGGGCAGGCCTGGCTTTGACCCGCCCCCCTCATTCGGCCACTCCCAGTCAGGAGCCCCGGGTTACGCTTTTGGCCACTCCCTCCAGAGCCCCGCCCCGCTCCCTTTCCCGTACCCATCCTCCGGGATTCCGCGGGAGGCGTGCAGTCTGGAATCGCCGGCGGCGGCTCAGACCCCGCCCTGTGGCGCCGCCCTGCAGGCCGAACGCTGCCGCCCCAGGACCATGCAGGAGCTGCTGATGGACGGGGAACTCTGCAACGACATCGACACACTCAACCCCACGCTCACCGACCTGCAGCTGCAGGGTGCGTAAGCACAGCTGCGCGGAGACTGCGCTCCAAACTGCGCACCGACACAGCCCATAATGTACAGAGACACAGGCTGGATTGCACAGAGACACAGCCTATAATGTACAGAGACACAGGCTGGACTGCACAGAGACACAGCCTATAATGTACAGAGACACAGGCTGGACTGCACAGAGACACAGCCTATAATGTACAGAGACACAGGCTGGATTGCACAGAGACACAGCCCATAATGTACAGAGACACAGGCTGGATTGCACAGAGACACAGCCTATAATGTACAGAGACACAGGCTGGATTGTACAGAGACACAGCCTATAATGTACAGAGACACAGGCTGGACTGCACAGAGACACAGCCCATAATGTACAGAGACACAGGCTGGATTGCACAGAGACACAGCCCATAATGTACAGAGACACAGGCTGGATTGCACAGAGACACAGCCTATAATGTACAGAGACACAGGCTGGATTGCACAGAGACACAGCCCATAATGTACAGAGACACAGGCTGGACTGCACAGAGACACAGCCCATAATGTACAGAGACACAGGCTGGATTGCACAGAGACACAGCCTATAATGTACAGAGACACAGGCTGGACTGCACAGAGACACAGCCTATAATGTACAGAGACACAGGCTGGATTGCACAGAGACACAGCCCATAATGTACAGAGACACAGGCTGGATTGCACAGAGACACACCCCATAATGTACAGAGACACAGGCTGGATTGCACAGAGACACAGCCCATAATGTACAGACACAGGCTGGATTGCACAGAGACACAGCCCATAATGTACAGAGACACAGGCTGGATTGCACAGAGACACAGCCTATAATGTACAGAGACACAGGCTGGACTGCACAGAGACACAGCCCATAATGTACAGAGACACAGGCTGGACTGCACAGCGACAGGTTAACCCTTTAAGGTGTAAGATCACAAACATGTGATTAGAGTGTTCTTAACTGAACATTCTAATGCTGATGTCACAATCACTACTGGTAACTGAAAGCAATGGAGTTCTAGAACACTGACTTAGAACTTGCTCTGAACTGCAGTAACTGTGAAGACTAGTAATGATAGTATTATCTTCACGTCTAACTTGCATAATGACAAAGGCTAAACAAGCTTGCACACTGATAGCCTAAACTGCACACACTGATGCGGTGGGGGGGGATCAGGTGTCTGTGCTTTTCTCCTCACCTGTAATTTCGTGACTGTTCTCAGGTAACCTGTGGGAGGAGCTGCGAGACGACAGCCTGGCCCCTGATTCGCTGCAGCTCATGCCTGCCGCAGCCAGCCCCGCCCCCTCTAATCATGCTGGTGCCCTCTCACCCTGCTGCCAGTGAGATGGGCGTGTCTGCGCTTTGGGAGCGAGGGGGAACACAAACCTGCACATCACTGGGCTCTACTACCAGCCTTCACTAACATGGACGTCATAGCAGGCCACCTACCCACTGCAGGAAATACACCAATCACACTGCTGTGACCCTTGACCCCAACCCACACCCACTAAATATGACCCCCTCAGGCTGTGGCAGACTGGAGGCACGGCCTCTACCCCTACTCCTCCCAGACTCAGAGACAACATGCCTGAGTGTTTAAAACACACATTATTTTCAGATTAAATTGGCTATATCATCATAGAAAGGCACTTTTCTATCATGATATAGCCAAATATTAAAGGCTTTTAAATCTATTTTCATTGGAGATTGTGTGCTTTGGGGTTGTGGTTTTCCTAGTGCTGTTGACTGACTAATTTTATTTTCTGCTCTATTCATTTTATTCAGTTTTCATTAGAAATGACCTGAGGACATTATCGTATAATTTTATAACAGACACAGTCTCCTCACAGGATATGGGTGTGTAAACTATGACCAAGGCAGTAGACAGTAGAGAATGAGATGGCGAAGTGAAGCTAACTTTTGTGAAACCATAAATCTCATTCACTCCTTGAACTGCATCAAGATGGAGTGGCTTGCAATAGCTAAACCTTCCACTAGATGGAAGTATAGTTCTTTGGATTGACTTGTTCCACAATTACAGTGAACTTGAAATGTTTTGACTGCCTGAGACTGAGTTGGCTCTCATTAAAAGTACTTAAAGACATTTAAAGAAAGCAGCAATATTTTGATAATTTAATTATTAAGACACTGTAGAGACAAGACACTATCAGACCAGAAAAATAATGTGCAAGTCAGACTACCCCGGTGTGGTAGGAAACCTCTGTATTTCTTCATTAACCAACAGACTTCAACAAGATTTTCTTCAAAACAAGGAAGCAAAAGATTAAGTGAGAATTTGGAAAAAATAATATATATTTATTTTATTTTCTTGGTAGGTCTTTGAACATTCTTAAAAAATAATTGTACAGTAATACGTTTTTTTTTAATTTTTTTTTTTACAAATTAAGCCGTTTAACTAAAGCCTCTGACTAAGCAGTTTTTGTCTAGACACTTCCAAAATCAGTTTTTATGTTCCTCATGCCAAACAGACTATATTACTGAAATATCAGCCCTTAAAAAGCATGTTCATAATGTGGAAAAATTATTTTGTGTCCTACTCAATCTCACACAGACTTAATAACTAATAAGTAATTACTGGAATGTACACGAGGGCATCAGATCTGCTAGCAACATTTATACCTTAAACACTTTAGAAAATCATAAAATAACTAACTTACTTTTAGTAGTAAAAAAAAAAAAGAGAGCAAACACAATCTGATGTCCTGCTTATCCCCTTTAAAGACACTGCTTGTGCAAATGTCTCCTCTCTCACCCCCTCTTAAACATATCACACACACTGTACATTTATCAAAACACCAGCACGCCAAACAGGGCTTTTTTGACAAAAACTTTTTAAAACAGGAAGGTGTATACTGGAGGTGATATTTGTGTTCGCTGAGTTTTCTGTTCTGTGGAATGTTCTAGGAGGACTACGAACAGGCATCACGATGCTCCCATTTCCCCTTTAACTAAAATCCCTTTCGTTTGCTAAAGAAACCAGAATAGAGTTTGTACACAATCCCAGCTCCTCTCTCTAAGGCCGGTCATCCAGTCTGTCCGTCGCCGTGTGTGCGTCTCTCTCCCAGTGCTGTGTTCTCAGTTCGCTGGATGGCAGATTGAGTAAAGAGTAAACATGTTTCCTTTTGTCCTTTTTCAAAACCTGATTGATGTGTAAAATGCTGCAGAGGGAAAGGGTAACACCTGGGCAGGTAACGGTGAGGTAGAGTCACAGCGGTACTGAGACACTGGGACACTGGGTATGACTGACTGGCAGTGCACCTACAGCAACAAGCATGTACTCTCTCTCTCTCTCCCTCCCTCTCTCACTCACTCCCTCCCTCCCTCCATCCATCCCTTTCTCCCTCCCTCCCTCCCTCCCTCCATCCATCCATCCCTCCATCCCTCTCTCCCTCCCTGTCTGTCCGTCTGTCTGTCTCTCTCTCTCTCTATGCATCTCTCACTCCCTCCCTCTCCCCTCTCTCTTTCTCTCCCTCTCACACCCACCTACCTCTCTGTCTCTCTCACACACACAGACACACACACAAGCATACACATACATGTGCACACACACACCCACCCACCGACACGCGCACACAGGCACACACAGACACACACAGCAGGTTGATGGGTGAGGGAACAGTCCAATATCCCCTAATGTGTAGATAGGCTGTGTGCTCGTATGTGTGTGTACGTGTGTGTGTGTACGTGAGCGTGAGTGAGCGTGTGTGTGTGTGCGCGTGTGCTCCAGCTGTAGATTTGCATGTCTGTCTGTCTGTCTGTCTGTCCGTGGCTGTGGGGCCCGGACTCTAGGTGTGGGGCCTGGACTCTAGGCCCCACCGCTGTAGGAGTAGTCAGCCTTGTTGTGCATCACCAGCTTGTTGTCCACGAAGTAGAAGCTGTCAGACTGCGTCTCGTACGGGTGCAGGATCATCTCACGCACTGCAACAAACCAACACCATGGTCAGGGACATGACCCTATGACCTACCACACAGTGCAGTGCTTTATCAACAGGGATGCGGTCATAGATATAGAACCATAGATGTGACATATCATGTCATCTAATAGTAATTTGGAATTCTGAAATAGAACAATTTGGCAGCCATCTTACCTGGGTACAGCTATAATAGGAACCTATGGCAAAGTATCATGTACTTTCGAATCCACTGTGATGTCATAATCGGGTCTCAGAAGCCAGATAGCTGATGATTGGCTCATAGATATAAAACCATGGTTACTGGCCACCATCTTACCTGGGTATGGGTCTCAACTCTCAAAAATTGTGCCACTAACTATGACCTATGTCACATCTATGGTTCTATATCTATGGATGCAGTATCATAGGGATCTTAGTGCTTTCTGGGTAATGTAGTTGGCCAGAACAGTAGTGTGCCTGCTGGGTAATGTAGGTATTCAGTACAACTGTATTAGTGTGCCAGCTGAGTACTATAATTGGTCAGGACAGTGGTGTGCCTTCTGGGTAATGTAGTGCAGTGGTGTATTGACCCTCTGTAATGTAGTTGGTCAATACAGTGTGTGATATAAACAGGTCTAAGTATGGGGCAGGTGCCTGTATGACTAAATGGAGTTGTTGGGGTTAGGGTTAGACAAACAGGTGTGTCTGTATGTGGGAGCAGAGTGAGCGTGGCCAGGTAGACGGATGGGACTCACTGGTCTCCTCGGACAGTGGCGGAAACTCGTAGATGTGTTCGCAGGTGTTCTTGCTGCTGGGGATGCAGAAGCCGAACTCGAAATCGAAGCTCTTCAGCAACTTCTCACGGAAGTAGTGCCTCTCAATCATGCGGAAGTTATTGATGGGCAAGTCGCCAACCGTGAACTCCACACTACAGAGCAGGAAACAGGGTCACTCTACAGAGCAGGAAACAGGGTCACTCTCATTCCTGGATTTAGTTATTAATGGTTTGCTTTTTATTTATTAATCAGGGGATATGATTATTAATAATCAATTCAGTTAACTTTTCAATATAATGACAACAGTAACTTAGGAACTGGTGTAAAGAACAGTTATTTTACATTGTTTTGTTTTGCTAAATGTCTGCTAAAACTTTAAAACGGACACACACACACAAACATACGCACGCACACACACACACACACACACACACACACACACACACACACACACACGCACACGCACACGCACACGCACACGCACACGCACACGCACACGCACACACACACAGTTCTGCGGTGACGCTGACTTACGTAGCTCCAACCTGCCGCAGGTGCAGGAAGGCCGGGGTGAACTGATAGCGGACGAAGCGGCCTGCGTTGGGATCGAAGTCTCGCTTGTCCCCCGTTCTCTCTGAGTGCCACAAAATACACCTGTTACCGCCATCTTTAAATTACACATGCACCCGCCAGCGCCTAAACACAGAGCAAACTACTACAACCAGATATATCACACTGCGCATTCAATACTACACCGGAATAACAAAACACCCCCACCCTTTAGGGCTCTCACACAGGCCTGATCTATAGGGATCCTATAGGGCTCTCACACAGGCCTGCTCTATAGGGATCCTATAGGGCTCTCACACAGGCCTGATCTATAGGGATCCTATAGGGCTCTCACACAGGCCTGATCTATAGGGATCCTATAGGGCTCTCACACAGGCCTGATCTATAGAGATCCTATAGGGCTCTCACACAGGCCTGATCTAGAGGGATCCTATAGGGCTCTCACACAGGCCTGATCTATAGGGATCCTATAGGGCTCTCACACAGGCCTGATCTATAGGGATCCTATAGGGCTCTCACACAGGCCTGATCTATATAGATCCTATAGGGCTCTCACACAGGCCTGATCTATATGGATCCTATAGGGCTCTCACACAGACCTGATCTATAGGGATCCTATAGGGCTCTCACACAGGCCTGATCTATAGGGATCCTATAGGGCTCTCACACAGGCCTGATCTATAGAGATCCTATAGGGCTCTCACACTAGCTGGCAGGGTCAGTGCGGGTGATACTCACCGTTAATGGGGGGTTTTGCAATCTCAAACAGTATGGTGCCCGTCTCCATGTCCCGGATCCTGAACCTGGTGAAGTCGATGCTGTGAACGTTCTCCTCCGGACCGCACAGGTAATCTGCGGGCAGAGTCACATGACCATCTGTCCACCTGACCACAAAGCGCAAGGATAAGTAATGACACAGCCGCCATGGCGGAGTATCGAATCCTGACAACATCATTCCAAACCTGCCAACATTCCCAGACACACAGGTTCACTCCGCTATTTCCATTTCACTAATCCCTTTCTGCCAGTGGGAAGAGACACTGCCAGCGAGCGTGTGTTCCTGATCCTTACAGTCAAACAGCACATCTCCACCACAGGAGTGAGAACAGAACATAACAGTACAAATACATTTTAACAGAACATAATAACACGCTCCAGCAATTCCAATCGGTTCAGTCAAATTAAATTTACACCTTTTAATTTAAATTAATTTAAATTTTAATTACATTTAAATTAAATTAATGAAATAAAAGATTCACATAATGTTAGAATCAATTAATAAAAAGAATTTGAATTAATTTTCTGAACTTCTGAAATGAACTCGAATTGACCCCAACCTTGCTACCAGCTGGTGATTGGTTCAACAGTTTGTGGGCTGCTGTGTGATTGGCTCCTCACTGTGGGTGACGCCTGGTGATTGGTGTACATAGATGTGGCTCCACCCCCAGGTAAAGTGCTACAGGTGGATTAGTCCTAAGAAGGTTACAGTCTCACTATGACACTAAGGGGATAAGGGCATAGCAACCTGAAACACCTGTACAATACCTTTACCAGCACACCACCTGGACCTGTACACCTCATACTTCTCTAGTTTACCTGCATATCCCATATACCTACAGAACACCTATACCTGTTTACCACCCATACCTGCACAAGTTGTTACACCACCTGTACACCAACTGACACATCCCTCATTGCTGATGTTTTGTACACTAAAGCACAACTTCTATCTGGCCTCTGCAGAATCGATCATTAATTATTAACTATTATGTGCATCCATACAACAATTCAGAAATGTGATTTATGCAATAATGTGTCCAAAGCCAACTAACTCACTTCACTTTTCTGCTATTTAAGCCTTATGTGCTTGGGAGAAGCAACTACTCATTATTAAACAAACCACATGAAATGACTAAACTTAATACTAGCACAGTAAACATATAAACCTCTTTAAAATACACCCACACCCCACCCAACCCCTGTGTAACAACACCAGCAACTTATCATCACACTTATTATGGCCTGTGTAACAACACCAGCAACTTATCATCACACTTATTATGGCCTGTGTAACACCACCAGCAACTTATCATCACAATCGGGACGAGTGAGCTAGTGATACACGCAGCTTTTTACTTAATTGTTTCCCAAATTAATTACTAATTTCGTGTTAATAACTGAAATGTATCCATCTTGTATCCTATTTTTCTCATAAAAAAGTGAATTAATCTAAATCAGACTGAAATAGTTAGTGAATATAAAGGCTCTCAGTAATTGAAGCTGGATGTAGGTATACAAAGCACACAAACAGAATCCCATGTTCGCATTATGAATAAAATCATAAACCAATCAGAGTTGCTCTGTGCACTACTTCATTCTAACCAGTGAGAGCAGATATGAGGTGCACTAATCAAAAATCATTTTACATTTTTCTTCAGTACACACAGAGTACAGCTCAATGAAGAATAAATCACGCACACGTGCATAAACACACACAAACTTTCCCCATCCATTTCCAGATGATGCACAATAAGACAGCCAACTGCCTAATTCAGCCTTACTACCTTTAAACAATCATTTACTACTTGTAAATAATCCACTCAGCCTCTGGTCAAACAAATCTGTCACAGCACCTACTTGTGGCGGGATTGTGAAATGCAGCCCTAATCTGGTGGAGGGTGTGGCCCGGCTGAGGGGCTCTGCTGGAAGCTTCCTAGTACCCCAGTGCTCTGCTGGAACCTTCCTAATACCCCAGTGCTCTGATGGAAGCTTCCTAATACCCCAGTGATCTGCTGGAAGTCATGTGTCTGAAGATAAACACTGAAAGTAAACACTTTTGACCCCTGTTTATGCATACGTGGGAGATGCTGTTGGGCGTGGGAGATGCTGTTGGGCGTGGGAGATGCTGTTGGGCGTGGGAGATGCTGTTGGGCGTGGGAGATGCTGTTGGGCGTGGGAGATGCTGTTGGGCGTGGGAGATGCTGTTGGGCGTGGGAGATGCTGTTGGGCGTGGGAGATGCTGTTGGGCGTGGGAGATGCTGTTGGGCGTGGGAGATGCTGTTGGGCGTGGGAGATGCTGTTGGGCGTGGGAGATGCTGTTGGGCGTGGGAGATGCTGTTGGGCGTGGGAGATGCTGTTGGGCGTGGGAGATGCTGTTGGGCGTGGGAGATGCTGTTGGGCGTGGGAGATGCTGTTGGGCGTGGGAGATGCTGTTGGGCGTGGGAGATGCTGTTGGGCGTGGGAGATGCTGTTGGGCGTGGGAGATGCTGTTGGGCGTGGGAGATGCTGTTGGGCGTGGGAGATGCTGTTGGGCGTGGGAGATGCTGTTGGGCGTGGGAGATGCTGTTTGGCGTGGGAGATGCTGTTGGATGTGGGAAATGCTGTTGGATGTGGGAGATGCTGTTGGATGTGGGAGATGCTGTTGGGCGTGGGAGATGCTGTTGGGCGTGGGAGATGCTGTTGGATGTGGGAAATGCTGTTGGATGTGGGAGATGCTGTTGGATGTGGGAGATGCTGTTGGGTGTGGGAGATGCTGTTGGATGTGATAGATGCTGTTGGGTGTGGGAGATGCTGTTGGATGTGGGAGATGCTGTTGGATGTGGGAGATGCTGTTGGATGTGGGGGATGCTGTTGGATGTGGGGGATGCTGTTGGATGTGGGGGATGCTGTTGGATGTGGGGGATGCTGTTGGATGTGTGGGATGCTGTTGGATGTGGGAGATGCTGTTGGATGTGGGAGATGCTGTTGGATGTGGTGGATGCTGTTGGATGTAGGGGATGCTGTTGGATGTAGGAGATGTTGTGGATGTGGGAGATGCTGTTGGATGTGGGAGATGCTGTTGGATGTGGGAGATGCTGTTGGATGTGGGGGATGCTGTTGGATGTGGGGGATGCTGTTGGATGTGGGGGATGCTGTTGGATGTGGGGGATGCTGTTGGATGTGGGGGATGCTGTTGGATGTGGGGGATGCTGTTGGATGTAGGAGATGCTGTTGGGTGTGTGAGATGCTGTTGGATGTGGGAGATGTTGTGGATGTGGGAGATGATGTGGATGTGGGAGATGCTGTTGGATGTGGGGGATGCTGTTGGATGTAGGAGATGCTGTGGATGTGGGAGATGATGTGGGAGATGCTGTTGGATGTGGGGGATGCTGTTGGATGTAGGAGATGCTATGGATTAGAGAATGTCAACTCTTATCTGTTAGCTTATCTGCCAGGTGCAAACAATGGTTACTGAGCTAAACAGAGCTGGGTGCATGCATGTGTGTGTGTGTGTGCGTACTTCTGTGTGTCTATGTGAGCAAGTGAATGTGCATACCAGTGTGTGTGTGTGCATGTAAGCGTGTGTGTGCGTGTTTGCGTGTGTGCTTGTGCGTGTCTGTCAGTCTGTTAGCCGGTTTCGGATCCTGTCTGTCTGTCAGACCACAGAACAAAACAGCTCAGCGGAATTAGAGCCAATGTGGGCGGGGGATAGAGCTATGGTTGAGAGGGAGCGGGGGAGGGGGGGGCAGACTTGCCTCTCAGCCACCAGCCCCTACAAACCGCCTTTGACCATCCTCGTCCTCACACCTCCCCATTGCAGTGGCTGTCTGAATGCAATCTAATGAAAAATATGTTGCCCTACCAGCAATACATACTGATGTTGTACAAAATACTGGAAAATCCAGCACACCCACATAACTAAAGCACTGACACAACTGACCACTGTAGCCAGTAAACATCACAAATATAGTAGAAAGGGGGGGGGAAGAAAAATAGTTTTCCTATAGGCTATTAGGATTCAACGTGAGTATTGACTTCATGTTTCACATTTTACTATTTAATGACTAAATGACTAATGACAGGTTTATTTAATGCCTAAAATCCATAGCTTAATGTCTGAGGTATGACGTGGTGGAATACAGGTTTCTCAGGGATTAAACTGATCACCTTTTGAAATATGATCGTGTCAAAAATATTCATCCTTCAATAATGATCTAAATTAATGCTCTGTTTGGTGAAGTAATAGCTCTGGCCTCATATGGTTGGAATTACTCTATTTGGTTGTCACTTGTCATTTATTTGTAGCAAATGCTTGAGCGTTGAATGTTCAATCTTTGCAAAGAATGGTGTCTAGGAAGATTCAAATTTTTTTAAACAAATGGATAAAGGGGAGGTTTAACAAAGCACCAGAGGTAATTGTAGACAATAAAACAGTTGCTTGGTTGTACAGGTGCTCCCGTTAGATCCTTACAGGTGAACACGCGCTGGGTAGGCTAAAGGCCCACGCAGGTGCCAGGCGGGAGAGTGTAAATCTGCGTGATAGTTCCAAAGCTCCTGTTCTGCACAAGAGTGATGTGCTCGTGCAAAGCATTCCGTTTGGCCGTTCGTTGTGTAACATCCAAGGCGTGTCTTTAAATAGTCCGGTCTATGCACCCTGGGCCACCTGTTACCTAATCACACTCAGCTCCGTGGAGAAAGGATTTGTGCAGCACTGGGAATACTTTATCTCGCAGATTAGCATGTAAGGGAACTGGGAGCATTATTATCAATGCACACATTTAATCTCTCTCACTATAGGCTACTCCTCTATAAATGTATGCACAAACACATTCACGCATACGTGCGACAGAATGTGTCTGTAGCCTCGTCTTCTTAAATCAGAAGAGATTTATTTGCCATGTTACATTTAATTTTTAAAGTTTGTTTTCAAATACAAATTGAACATGCATAAAATAATTAAATTAAAACGCCAATAATAAGCTAAACCTTGTAGAGGTTGCACTGTTTAGTAACAAGAAACAACGGGACTACCACGTGACAATCGCAGTCATTTAAATCGGATGCTGTATCATAAGCTATGATTCACTGAGAAATCGAAGTGGGCCTAATTAAAAATATGGTGCGTCTATGTTTATGTTCGATATGAGGATCTTTATTTGGAACGAATTCAATCCAGCTGTAGCCTAACTCGGTCATCAACCCTACAAAGTTACAAAGAATAAAACGAGCTAGGTGTCAGCAACTACTTGATTGTAAGTATATAGTGGGCCTTTCATAAAGCGCACTGCAATAATATCGTTACAAGAGATTACGGCATCCGTCAAACACTTGACAAGAAGCGGATGCAAGTTAGGTTCCAATCTGAACAACAATAAGAGGTCATGGTAGCCTGATTGAAAATGTCTGGTATACATGCATTATTCTGGATTCTACATTAACATGCAATGAAATTAACTGAACTGACATCAGTACAGGATAGTCGACCAGGAGGTGTAACCAGCTATACTAAATCAGCATCCGAAATTCAGAGCAACGTTTACGAAAATTCTGCTGCAATTGTAAATCGTAGCTAGTCTACAACAATGTAAAACTTACTTGCGGTGATCTTCTGCAGTCCAAGTACATCTTCTGGGGTAATTATTGCGTTCCTACGTAATTCTTCCTCTGTGGTAACGAGAACCCCCACGTCTGTGGAGTTGCATCCTGTTTTGACCCTCATTGCTGTTGGTGGCTTGGGGTTCTGGTTCGACTGACTGCCGTCGCAGCTGTAGCTGTTTCCGCTGCTCCTCCTGCTAATATTATTAGGAGCACAAGACGTCTTATCGCTGGTGCAAGATGGGTCCTCGCAAACGGGGGCCTCTCTACACGCTGAGCTCATTCTCCGTCCGTTCCCCCTCCCCTCCAGTGTTGTTAAGATACAAAACAATCTGCCCCCCTCCCTCTCTCACCCACGTAACGACAAGCAGCTCGTGCTTGTCAGATGGTTAATTCAAATCCCCTTTTCTTTAAACCCCTTTTCTTTCGTCCAGCGTCTGTACGGAGCATCAGAGGATGTGAGCGCCCTGCAGTCTGCTTTCAGCCAAGCGAAGCTTCTCTGGGGAGGAAGCCGATTGCGGTCGCATTTTCACACGCACACGCCAAATAGAGCTCCACAGCGACAGCGCGCATCACATAGGAAATGGCGAGCTCAATGTGGCTGCAGGGTACATATGAATATAATTTATAAGTATTTCAGGCTAAAATCGCGAAATGGCTAACACCGATCTTGGAGTTAACTCGGCGATCTTCTGGGCTGAAAATGTTAGTATTTTAATCAACGGCCATAAACCTGTTACGCACGCCACCCTCTGGTGATATGTGATGCACCACGATTTTATGACCTTTGCAGGTGGTGGAAATTGAGATCAGTACTTACTGTTCATCTCTGTGGTTAGCGCGATCAGTGTCTTCTGCTGACTCTGACACGTAGTTTACGGTAATTGGGCGCATGAAAAACGATCAAAGCTATCCATCTTTCTGACTTTATAAAAATGTGTATCTAAACAAACAAGCTTTAATCAAGTCCATGTCAAATAGATATGCCAGGTGCATAAATCCAAAATAAAGAAGATCAGTAATTTTTTATTAATAATCCAATAAAATCTGGAGTGCATGTTTTTATTCTGTGACGACGTGGAGCGGTAGCCTATGTGATGGTCATTTTTCTGAGAGATATATGTTTTTATTCTATATTAGTGGTTGACCATTCTACTTGTTATGTGATCATTGTCAGGGAGTTAACCACAAAGACATTTCCTGAATATAAGTAAGTTGCCAATGGAAACAATTACAACCTTGGTTACTACTTCGCATTGGTGATGGTCAGAGTGGGGTTGAAACATTTGCTATTTATCTACATCTTGGCACATTCTTAATGCACGTCGGAAAATAAAGAATATATAGCATTAGAAAGTGTTCGGTTTGTGTTTCTTTCAGATTTAAGATTTTTATTTAACCTATTCTGAACCCAATAAGGTTTTTGTTTTTAAACTGTTCTGTATTCTGAACCCAATCCTATTGTAAAAGTATACTTGTACCAACATCTTCGGTTCTAAAAGGTTTATTATTTACAAACTGTCCTACTAATCCAACCTGGGTCTTTGATATAGTCTTTTGCTAACAGCGGTCTCAAACTCCAGTCCTGGAGGGGGCGCTGTGTCTGCAGGTTTAACTCCAGTCCTGGAGGGCCACAGTGTCTGCAGGTTTAACTCCAGTCCTGGAGGGCCGCAGTCTTTGCTAGTTTTTGTGGTTTCTGAAGCAAATTTAGGCCTTGGGAAAAAGGTGACTTAGACCTTGATTCCTGGTCTAAAACACTGGGACATTCAGCAGAATGCAGGCGTCATCGCAGACGATAGGCACTGCCCATGAAGTTAGCTAACATTCATATTTCAAGTGTAGTTTTACAATGTGCTATGTGTAGTTCGGTACATGTCATTTTAAAATATGCAACATTTTCAATAAAACAGATTCCACATTTATTTGCAGATGTGACAAAGTCCAAAAAAAAATCCAGTTAGGAGAAAAACAGGTGAGATTAATGAAAGGAAAGGACAGAGCTGTTATACTTGAGCTACTGACAGCTGCAGTAACTGAGGTTTGAAATGTTTTATTTTTTTCAGAGGAAATTCGCTTTCCAGATGGCAGCATCCCTGAGAAAGACACAGTGTAACAATACTTTGCAGAATTGCCCTTCACATAGTAGGTTACAAAGCCTGCTTCTTCAAAAAAAAGTAGCTTGGCGCAGTGGCACTGTCCGGGTAGTCTCGCCATCAGTCCCTGCTTACAAGCCATCTCCTTTGGCGCCTCCCACGCGCGCAGAATGTCCTGTGCGCGCAGCACACCATCTGGCCGAGTATCGACAGAGAATGAGGATTTTTGTAACAGCGATTCAGGAAACACTGCCCCCCCGTGGATCGCTCAACCGATTGCAGGCTTGCGCGAGGCAATGAGTTAGGTAGTTTTATGTTTTAGAAAGGGTATTCTGTATATCTATAGTTAATCACAGACCCACGTGGCTAAGCTCAACGATGAGCAAACACATGAAATTCCCTGTAATTGAAACAGAAGCAGAGAGAAATACAAAACAGAGGGGCTGCAAAAAAAGGGAAAACAAAAATCTAATAAATAAATAAATAATAAAAACTAATTATGCTCAAGCTAGTATAGTAATAACTCAAAATACCCCGTTTTTAAAATTTGGAATAGAATATTTCCTGGCTGTTAAAATGCCACAATAATTAGCCTATAACTAATATTACTACTTCCATCCCAAAAGACTAATATCGGGCTGCTGGTTTATTGTGGCTCATGGTGCATTTTGTAGCGGCAGTAATTAAATAGCTAGTCTGGACTAGTGTGACTGGAGAGGAAGTGGCTGTGTGGGCGTTTTTGGCGTTCTCTGGTTGGCGGTGTCCGCCGTGGCTGGCTGCCGCCCGAGTTTTCACTCCTACGAGCTCATCTCGAAGCAGCCGCGGCGATGCGTCTGCATGTCGCGCACGCGCCGTATGGACTGGATCTGCGGGTGGTGCGCGCCCCACTCATTCCACTGCTTGTAAGGACCGCATTCGAAAATGTACTGGTAGCCACGGTAACCAGGGTACTGGTACCCTACCCACCTGAAAGAGACGAACAGAGAGACCATAAGCCTTGAAGAGCGTGTATTCGGTGAAAGAGACAACCAGAGCAAATGACTGTTTAGTGGATGGTAATGGTTGGTTATGGTGATTATTCTATGATATGCTTGTGTGCATGTACAGTATATTTATTTATGTATAGAGTGCTGAATAGTGTCTAATCAAATTACTCAGTTACTTGATTTTCACATGTAGGCCTACATTATCATTCCCTCAGCTGTCAACAGGTACATAGGGTCGCACTTTTAACAGTGCATTCATGTCTGGACAGGGTGTGTTTCTGTAACTAAAGATCTGTACTGCCTGTCTGTATGTGATGTCGGTACTGCCTGTCTGTATTTGGTGTCTGTACTGCCTGTCTGTATTTGGTGTCTATACTGCCTGTCTGTATGTGGTGTCTGTAGTGTCTGTCTGTATGGGTGACTGTACTGCCTGTCTGTACGTGTGTCTGTACTGTGAGGCGCCTGGACTCACGTTCCCCCGGTAACCTGGATGCTGGCCACACGGTCCTGGAAGCCGTAAGACCACAGACTAGGGATGTCCTCGTCACACACCTCCATCTTACGGCCCTCGAAGTTCACACACTCAAACAGGCAAATCTTATGGTCTTGAGGATCCTGAGAGTGAGTGAGTGAGAGAGAGAGAGAGAGAGAGAGAGAGAGAGAGAGAGGGGGGGAGGGAGGGAGAGAGAGAGAGAGATAAGATATCAAAAGGTTGTGTGTGTTTTTCTGCATTGGTGTTTAATGAGGGCTTGATTCCATTGTACTGTATGATTACGGCATTTTTCTGCCATTTGTGAAATCCTGGGGGCTGCTTCATTGTGGGCTTTATATGCAGGCGTGTTCTGATTGGTTAAGGTGAAGGGCGGAGGGAATCAGCTGCTGCATTGTGGGCTTTATACAGGAGCGTGTTCTGATTGGTTGAGGTGAGGGGCGGAGGGAATCAGCTGCTGCATTGTGGGCTTTATACAGGAGCGTGTTCTGATTGGTTGAGGTGAGGGGCGGAGGGAATCAGCTGCTGCATTGTGGGCTTTATACAGGAACGTGTTCTGATTGGTTGAGGTGAGGGGCGGATGGCAGTCACTCACCATGCGGACAGGTCTGACGGACATGAGGCGGTCACACCTGTAGCTGTTTGACCAGGTGTCCCAGCGAGGGTACTCCCCCTTCTCTAGCATGAACATCTCCCCGGTCATGTTCTGGTGCTCGAACCCCACCCACCTGTGTGACACAACAACAACAGCATCCAATCAAATCACATCATGTCCTATTACATCACAGGCAACACAAGATTAAATAATAGGGCACTGCTTCTGATTGGTTGGCTGTTTTGGCATTGGCTGTTGGGGACAGGATGTACCCAGAGCCAGAGCATGCACTGTTGCAGTGGTGGATAGCATAGATATGATAATGTTTCTGGGAGATGTTACCAAAACATTTTTTTTTAACCAAACCACGAGGCCTATATCCAATCCTGGCAGTTTTGCATTAAATACGTACACCAACAACCTTCACTCTACCTCCTAGAGGAGATAGTGGTATATATTAATTTGGGTGGAGAATCAGTACAGGAAGTATCTTTGTGGAACAGGTCTTTAGTGAGTGTATATGTATGTATGTGTGTCTGTGTGTGTGTGTGTGTGTGTGGATACCAGACTTACGGTCCACACTCGACCCTGATTGACCCGATCCTGTCAAAGCCACGTTCACACAGGTTCCGGCACTCTGCGGTGATGTCTATTCTGCGGCCTTGGAAGTTCTCAAATTCGAAGACGCACATCTGCCAACAGAAACTGCCATGATAAACACCCTGCTCAGAGCTAAAGGTATAAACACAGGTCCTCCATGATAAACACCCTGCTCAGAGCTGGTTTGATACCCGCAGCATATACACATGAGTCCCAGTACTGTATGTGTACACACTACTGTTGGGTGTTGGGGACTGAGCATGTGACTGATTTAACCCTTTGAAGTGTACATTGGTTTTTTTTGGAATGTTTTTTCAACATTCTAAGTCAGTGTTCTAGAGCACCATTGCTTTTCAGTAGTGATTGTTACATTGTTGCATCAGCATTAGAATGTCCAGTTAAGAACATTGTAATCACATATTTGGGACCTTACACCTTAAAGGGTTAAGGGCGTGTGCGTGTGCGTGTGTGTAAGGGAGACCTACTCTGTGACTGCGTTGCCCAACTCCGGAGGAGTGGCTTCCAATGCTGCCCTGGGCTGCAGAGTGAGACATGGCTACAGAGGGAGAGAGAGAGAGAGAGAACAGCAGGACAGGTGAGCGAGCGAGCGACAGCCTCAAACCGGCGCACAGAATAACACGCTTGGATAGTTCAGCACAGATATCAATGTGGAGCAAGTGTAACCCCAAACCACGGATCTCCATTCCGCCTGGATGGGCCTGTATACTACTGGGAGGATTGGCTTAGCTCATCTACATAATACAAACATGTTGATCTGCACTCTGCTTGCTTCAGACTGATGCCAAATGGAGAAGGCTATGCAGGCTATCATTATGTGTCCATAACATGTGCTTCTCTCCCAGATTCCCTGGGATACTGCTGTTATACTTTTGAATAGGCTACATTTATGACCTCTTATAAAGGCTTGTGCCTGGTTTCATACAGGAGGCGCTTTGTACACTGAAAAGCACAAGGCGGCACTTCCTGTTTCGATTTTACGGAGCCTACTCTGAAAAAGGGCCCTGGAGGGTGTCTTTTTTTTGCCGTTGCTAGGTAACCGTACTCCTCTCCCGTCAATCACTTTGGCTGACGTCGTCATTAGCGGCATTAGCTAACTGATTTTACTGTAAAGTCTGGTCCGTTATTTTGTTTTTTTAAAAACCGTGGATAATCTTTTTTGGAGAGCGAGCGAGAAAAAAAAGTTGAACAACAAAAAAAAGATGACATCCTGGTCGGGTGCTTTTTTCAGGGCATCAAAGTAGGATCTTTTGAACTAGTCGCGCACCAAGAGTTTTTTTCTTCTAAACAGCGAGGCGCCTGGAGTGGATAAATGCAAGGTGCCTGGTGCCCAAAAGCAGTGTAGAAAACTCTGCAGACTCCAGCTGTGAAAAGCGCATCCTGTGTGATCGCACACTTACTGTGTCAAAACAAAGAGAACACACGGAAGAACCTCAACAAGACTCACCTATAGAACTCCTATCAGTGCCATACATACACCTGGCTCAGGATACTCTTTCATTTCATCATCACTCCCTCCTTCTCTCCCTCTCTCCTTACCTTTCCTCCCTCCCTCTCTTCTCTCCCTAACTCCTCCTCTCTTTCTCCCTTCCTCACCTTGTCTTTCCTCTCCTATGAGATCTAATTAGTCCAGCCCAAAAATGATCCGTTTCTAAATCCGGTCGATTATCCTGTACAGACAGCACACCAGCACACATATCCCCACTGCAGGGATATCACATGACAGCTATTTCCTGCCCCTCTATTGCCCGTGACCGTTTCTCACACCGCATCCAAATTTTGGGGTGACAGCAAACGTTTGGCCACCTCTGACTGGACCCCCCACTCCTGCCAAACCCTCAGCCCCCCTCTTCCCCCCTCGAGGAACGCCAGGAGCACCCCATCCGAAAGCGGAACCTCACCTAGCGGCAGCAGGCAGGTACACACAGCTGGAGTGTAGGAGGAAGAGTTGGATAAGAGGAAGAGGAGAAAGAAGCAGAGTTCTGGAGCTACAGGGCGGGTTATATATATGCATAAATACCCTGTGTTTATTTACAGGCAGAAGCCCCCTTTGGCTATTGGACAGAACTCACTCTCTTTTTGGAGGGGTGGAGTGTGTGGTGGGGGGAGATGTGGGGGAGGGGTGGATGCTGATCTCTGGACTCGCTGACTCTGCACACAGCTTTGTTTTTGGGGGTGCACTCAGCAGTCACCTCCCTCAGCAGAAATGCACATCGGGGGGTGGGGTGGGGATGCAGCGATGTGCTGAGCTCAGGAATCCGGCTGCATTGTGTGAGCGGGCCCAGCTGTTGTCTCTCTCTCTCTCTCCCAGTGCCACGTGACAGCGGTATTGTCCGCACGCCGTTTACCGCCACGGTGCCACCACGGCCCAGCGGGGTTTTAGCCGTTTACCCCCCTCCATGTCCTCTGTGGCACGCCCGTACCGAACACCTGGCCGTTGCCCGGCCGACAGACACGGTTACCGTGGTGTTTTCCGCTGCGCGTGTAGCAGTCAGCCGGTTTATGGTGAAGCGTGGCGGTAACTGACGCAGCGGTGTGCCGGGGTCGTTCAGAGGTCACTTCCTGTCAGCATAGGGCTGCCAGGCCTGGCGATATGGGGAGGGCACACACCTGCAAAATGGGTTTGGGGTTAGTGAAGGGGTGTGCCACATGGGTAGAACCCTACTTTATCACATTCGCCAAAATACTGCCCGTCCAGCCATGCCTTTGGGACGGCCTACCAAACGACTCTTTATCTATAGAGATATAAATCACATTCTTATTTAGAGATTACTGAACTCTGTACTGTTTATCCTAAACCCCCCCCCCCCCCTTAGGAGAAATGAAGATCAAGGCCATGGATCAATCTAATACCCCTTTCACACTGAAGCAATGACCCAGGTAAAACCCGTGTTTGCCTTTGGCTTGAAAGAGTCAACCCGGGTTATCCGACCCCTGTTCCTGACCCTGCTTGCGACCCGGGATTTACGTGGGTCGGACACAGCTCGGGTTCGCTGTGAAAGGGGCGACACGGGGAACTCTACGCAACACGGTTATCTGACCGATCCTCAATATCGTTATGTCTTTAACGATGTTCCGAAACTTTTATATAAATAATGGAAACCGTAGGCTATTCACGTGAATGTAATCTATTTTAGAACTGAACATTTTTGCGATAGAGTCACAGCTATGTATATTCACAGAAGTGGATTGCTCAGTTGTCACAGTTTTGTGACAGTTTTTACATAAAAGCATTTGGAGCACATCGCTGGGCAATCGATTCAGGAGTGAACATGCTGGGTTAAGCCAGTGTAATGACAAACTACAATGTATCCGCTAGCCAGCTGGCTACCAAACTAGCTGTATTACCAGGAGAAAAAAAAAACAGAACGTGTACAGAAGTAAACTTGCGGACCCGGGTCTTGTGTGAACAGCGAAGACCCGGGACTTACCCCTGACCATAGTGTGGTGTGAATGGGTCAAACACGGGTCGAACCCACGTTCAATATCCCGTGTCATTCCCGGGTTTTGTGTGTGAAAGGGGTATAAGACACACCATAGACAAATTTGAGAAGAACAGAAGAAGCATAAGAAATGTAGGAGTTCTCATTGACTTGTTGCTGTGCTTATAGATTTCTCACGGGTTTCTCCTTGGATCTCACTGTTATCTCATAATTTCAGAGAAATAAAAAGCAGTGACGGTAAATCAAGAACACTGTAAGAGCTCATATTGTTCTCATATTGTTCTCTTAGTGAGACAAGTAGGGTTATTTCTTAGGAGCAGAATTTCAGAAGTATGAGAAAAAAGTTGAAATGTCACATTGGTGTTGAATGGACCTCATTTTTGTATAGGAGAAGTAAATGAGATAAGAAAGAGATCTTATTTAGAATTATCCTTTCCTCTGGGACAGTCTGACAGTCTGTTTGTCAGCCATTCTCCATGTCAATCTGGCTGTCTTGCCTGTGGACAGCTTCAGTTATCTATCACGTTTTAGCATTTCAGTACCACCTTTTCTCTGTTTTCTTTTTATTGGCTTTGGTAAATAATTTCCCTGCTGTTTGGTAATGTAGTACAGACAGAGGGAAAGAGCTGGGGGGGGGGGGGGGGGTTGGGGTTAGGTTTTTCCTAAAGAGGGTTTTCCTAAAGAGAAAGAGCCCATGTACAAAAGCACAGAGATCATCAGTACTGTGAGAGAAGTGACAGCTGACATCTTTTAAATCCATCTTTTGAAAAGCAAAAGAACCATGCATGTGTATACGCCCATTGAACACCTCTTCTGACTTTATTTGTGAAGGGCTATCGACGCCACAGGGGTGATTGCAGATTAGTGTGGAGGTGTGGCCTGGAACAGGCCCCTCCCAGTTGTGGGCGGAGACTCCAGCATTGTGCCAGAGGAGTGGTAATTCCTGAGGCTCAGACCAGAACAATGGAGCCCAAAGCAATGTGCTGATCCAGCCCGGCCCTGAGCCCCGGCCCCCCGTCAACCCTGCCCCGTATAAAAAGCCCCTCTGGCTTCCTGCACGAGAGACCGTTTTTGTGGACCCCTCAACGCGCACGTCTGTATTTTGGGTAGGTCAGGTAAGCTCGCACTGTGTCGTGTGTCCTTTCTGTTTGCATTTCTCTGGTCCCTCTGCGTCTTTGGAAGAGTTGGCACAAAAATAAGTAAACATGGCCTAACAGATTTTCAGATTTTTTTTTTTCCTCCAAAAAAAAAAAAAAATGTATATCGCAAGAAAATATCTACATCATCAATGGCAGCCCTCTAAGAATATGAAGAGTATTATTTGCACTCATAATGATAAAATATACATTAATATTCTAATATTCTCAAGCCTGGGTTTAAGTTATGTAATATGTAGGCTATTCACATTAATTTGCCTGTAAGGTGGAATGGACAGTGCTATGCTGTGTTGTGATGTGCTGGGCTGTGGCAGGTGACAGGTTAAGCGCACATTGTGATGCAGGTTGCAGTGAAGAGCAGGTCGGCTGTGACAGACTGTGTGTTTCTGTGTCCCTGGCAGGTCAACTCTAAGGTCTGATACACAATGGCTCTCACAAACCCTATGCCAATGGGCCCATGGAAGGTAAGTACAAGAGCCCCAAACCCAACGCTCTCCCAACGCTCTCCCAACACTCTCCCAAACCTAACGCTTTGCCAACACCCTCCCAACACACTCTCCCAAACCCAACACTTTCCCAACACTCTCCCAAACCCAACACTATCCCAAAATTATCTCCCAAATGCAACACTCTCCGATACCCAACGCTTTCCCAACCCACTCTCCCTAACACAATGCTATCCCAACACCCTGCCAACACACTCTCCCAAGCCTAATGCTTTCCCAACACCCCGCCCCCCCCCCAACGATCTACCCCAAACCCAATGTTATCCCAACGCTCCCCCAAACTCAGTTCCCTTCGCCAATCCCAACACTCTCCTAACACTCTCCCGACAAACCCATCTCTTTTCCCAAAACTCTTCCCCAGAACCAGCCCTGTCCTCCAGAACCCACTCAGTTGTGTACACATTGAGCACTGGAGAATTACACTGAGGATGTTATCTGTCCATGAAAAGCCAATGTTTAACAGTGTGTAACACACACGAGCTATGTTTATCCAGTGCTGGTCTACAGCAATCTGTACATCACCTGTAATTAAAGTTTTTAACAGATTTAATAAAAGTTACATTTCATCTAATGTAGAAACTGTAGCATGCTGCAGTGATGTGTGTGTGTGTGTGTATTGTGTGTGTTTCCAGGTCACGGTCTATGACCAGGAGTACTTCCAGGGGAGGCGCATGGAGTTCACCGCAGCCTGTCAGAACATCATGGAGTGTGGCATGGACAACATCCGCTCCCTGAAGGTGGAGTGTGGAGCGTAAGTCCCCCCCTTGCCCCGCCCCGAAAAACCCCATCCTGCCCCAAAAACCACCACACCTTTCTCTGGCCATGCCCTGCCCATGGGCCTGACTCTGGCGGTCAATTCTGCCCTTATGTTCCACTAAATCCAGCTGGTTATATCCAACTAACCAAACCCAGCAACTCAACTGAACAGTTTGGTAAAAAGGTGTCGTTGTACTCTGTAAACTAACAAGCATGAAGCTAACAATGAAGTATTAATGTGCAAACGGATTCTGCGGGTTATGTAATCAATGCAATTTGAAACAAACTTTTCAAAACAAAAATCTCTTGAGTTGGACTTGATCAGCTAGTTTAGACTGCTACCTGTTCAACCCATTTGCTGTGATATATCCATCATATTTCTGTTACCATCCATTGTACCCTTACTTTACACCGGGCCGGCCAGCGGAGAATGGGCTCCCCCTCTGTAGCTGGGTTCCTCCGACATTTCTTTGTGACAGAAAGCGTCTTTGTGACAGTTCTCTGTAAAAAGCGATATACAGATCAAATTTAAATAGAATTCATGGCAATAAAACACACACACACTTTACAGTAAATCCTGGGGTGTTATTGGTTTAAGATAAAAAGCTGCTGGAGTACCTCACCTCTGTGCTTTCCGTCTGTGCAGCTGGGTGGGCTACGAGCACTCCAGTTTCTGTGGCCAGCAGTTTGTCCTAGAGAGAGGCGACTACCCTCGCTGGAATGCTTGGAGCGGCAACAACGCCTACCACATCGAGAGGATGATGTCCTTCCGCCCCGTTTGCTCTGCTGTGAGTTTCACTTCCTGTGTCAAAGGTCTCCAGAGTGTCATATCCAGAAACATGAGCTTTAAATCAACAGTAGCTACACACATTTCAGCAGGTGCATATGCTAATATACACATCTCCAGAATGGGATGGGGCATACCTGTTATGATTGGTTCATTCCAAATTAAGAGAAAATAATAGGGAATAAAATGTAAAATGATACTAAAATGAAAGGTTGTGACAGTAGAGGAAGCTATGGGGCGCACGGTGCAGAGTGTGGTGGGTTTGTACCTGAGTGCTTCCCTTTGCTTCCTGTAACAGAACCACAAGGACTGCAGAATGATGGTGTTCGAAAACGAGAACTTCATGGGCCGGCAGTGGGAGATGTGCGATGACTACCCCTCCCTGCAGGCCATGGGCTGGTTCAACAACGAGATCGGCTCCATGCAGATCCAGAGCGGAGCGTGAGTAACCCCCCTCTTTAAAGTGGACCCTATTTCTCAGACAGTCTGTGCCTTACAGAATAACCAACTAATGCTGGTGAATCAATGCAAGATGGCAGTTCACAGTTTAGAAACAGCACAGCTATGGGCCTGTAATAAATATCTTTATTGTCAGAGGCACAGTAGATACCCCGTTGTGTTTTTAGGGAATTGACAACCGTAGATGATGTACTCTGCTATCTATTGGGTGGCACAGTTTAGTATAATGCTTAACAATTGGTTAGGAACTAGACTCAGAGGTTGCAGGTTCAATCCCAGATGGTTCACTGGTGTAGTACCCTTGAGCAACATAGTTATCCTGAAGTAAATATTAAGCTGTATACATGGATTTAAAAATTTAAAAAGTTTCCCTGGATAATGTGACGTGATGTAATGACATGCGATAGCCACCCAGTTCAGGTGAGGATGCTTCTGATCGGTCCTCTCTTACCTCCTTAGATGGGTGTGCTACCAGTTCCCCGGTTACCGTGGTTACCAGTACATCATGGAGTGTGATCGTCATGGAGGCGAGTACAAACACTACAGGGAGTGGGGGACCCACGCCCAGACCTTCCAAATCCAGTCCATCCGTAGGATCCAGCAGTGAGTGGGGCATTCCCTCCTCCCTCCCACCCTTCCTGTCCCTCATCTTCCTCATCCTCTTCCTCCTCACTGCCCGGCCTCCCGCCTGCTACTTCAATACGCCTGTGAGACTCACAGACCACGGACTGACAACCTGGTGCTGCAGAGCTAACGTGCTAACGTTTATGCTCTGGTGCTGTAGAGCTAATGCTAATGACCTGGTACTGTAGCGCAAAAAAAAACGTGCTAATGTTTATAACCTGGTGCAGTAGCGCTACAGCTTTTCGATCTGGTGCTATTAGTGCTAGTGTTTATTATCTTTGGTGCTAACGTGCTAAAGTTTATAACCTGGAGCTGTAGCGCTAATATTTACAGCACTTTTATTCCAACATGTAAAGAAAGGAGAAGATGGCGCTAAAGAAGCCTCATTATCACCACTGTCACTGTACCATCTGTGCAAGAGCGATCAATAAAGAACGTCTGAACAAAAGAACGACAAAAAGATCATCAACTGTGTGTGCATCTGTTCTGACCACCCATAGCCCCCACCCCCTCCAAAGCTGAGGCACACCACATCATAACGCCGTCCAAACTGCCTTTCTAAAACCAAAAATCTCAGGAAAGCCTGGATCTGGAGGTGTTCCCACAAACTGGCATGAGCTCAGAGCTACAAAGAGGACTGCTCACACACACACACACACACACACACACACACACACACACACACACACACACACACACACACACACACACACACACACACACACACACACACACACACACACACACACACACACACACACACGTACACTGGTAGGAAAATGATAAATTAACAGGGTAAAACATTACCTAATGTTTCTGTCAAGATGAACCATGGTAACGTGTATCAGACACACTGACCTATGGTCATTCCGCCTTGCAGATAACTGGCTGATAAAATGTTGGAACCTCCAAGGTGTGGTGCATTCACATTCTATTCACACAATACAATTACTGCCTGGTATTCTGGTATCAGATAATCTGTCTGCAATGCAGGCTACAGTAGTAAAAGTAAATATGATAGTGCCAGTTCATACATGTCACCTCACAGCAAGAAGGTACTGACTTTTTCTTCCTGTGTCCGTGTGGGTTTCCTCCCACGGAACAAATACATGCAGGTTAGGCTAATTGGAGTCAAAATTTTCCTTGGGGTATGATTGTGTGAGTGAATGGGCCCTGCGATGGATTGGTGATCTGTCCAGGAGGCAGTCCCGCTTTTTACCCAATGCATGCTGGGATAGGCTCCAGCCCCCCTGTGACCCTGACCAGGAGTACGTGGTTTAGAAAATGGATGGATCTTGTAAATCTCAGTGTTTGTAGAGACCTTATATGGATGAGGTATGGAATAAAACACTAAATATCACAGTTAAGATTTGATCACATACGTGGTATACAAAAACACCTGATAATTTACAGTAGAGGTGGAATCGACCATAAAATTATTATTTTGTAAAAATTATTTAAATTAATCCACAGATTCAGATATAATTTTGCTATTCTTCACCTATGAAATAATTATACCTCTGATCATGTCTCAAATCAGACTCTCTCTTCCAGAAATGAGTAATATCCTAAATGTTGGGGTGCGTCTCAATACTCGAAAAATGCATCCTCCTTTCCTCCACTACCACCACCTCTCCTCCGTGCCCCGGAAACCAATCTTTGTGTTTTAATATAATGTGTGTGATTACATATTAATTACATATTAATGGTTACATATTAATTCATATCTTGACGCAAACCACAATGGCAGGTACAATGTATACTGGACATGCGAACACTTGTGCTTTAAATGTAGCCTACAGGCTGTTTTGCATACTTCCGGGTAGGAGATGAGTGGAGGAAAGGAGGAGAGGAGAATGTTGGGACGCACCCTGTGTCATCTCAGTAGAGGCTACCAAAAGATGTTGGAAGATCTAACTAAATACACAAGCCTCATTTTCTGTGTGTGAACTTTCAACATTATCCAGAGGAAGTGGAATGATAGTATGAATGGGAACAAATGGAATTGTATTCTCATAAACTAAATGAGTCATATTATTTTGAATAACTGATTAATAAAGCATAGGCGATCACGCAAATATTCTGCTGAAAATGGATAGGTGACAATAACTCAATTTTGTGAAAAATAATTTTACATGACACATCTCCTTTTCCACGTGATGATTCCTCTTGCAGATTTATAAAGTTTGTTTGACATTTGCTCATTAGTTTACCATATTGAATAAATCAAAGAACTTGTTTTTACACTTTCACATACATACAGATGGCTTGCTTTTGAGCTACCTTTCAAGATCACAGTTTTGCTTAATACCTGGTTGCTCTGCTTGAATTTAAAATTAATGTAGTGACATTGATCGGTATCAACACAAGTCCAGTGAGTTCGCCATTTTAAAATAACATAACAAAATAAGTGTAGGTTGGCCCACCAATACATATATCCCTCCCCCAGTCCACTGTAGACTACTGGAGCCTCCTGTAACATGTACGAGAACTCATTACCATAGCCTTGGGCGAAGCCGTAGTGTTGAAAATAATTCATCTGTCTCGTGAAGCCTGGGAGGGATATTAAAGTTATTCACCACGAGGAACTAATTTAAACGGTGAGCTTATGTTGAGGGAAACTCTTGTGAGGTTTTGTTTGCCTGAAGTTATGTTGTCTCAACCTCACACATGTGATGTGTGTTAGTTCTGCACATACATAAGCTATGATGATCAGGATGTGTTGACTGACACCGCCTGATAGATAGATAGATAGATAGATAGATAGATAGATAGATAGATAGATAGATAGATAGATAGATAGATAGATAGATAGATAGATAGATAGATAGATAGATAGATAGATAGATAGATAGATAGATAGATAGATAGATAGATAGATAGATAGATAGATAGAATTTTACTCAACATTTAACATTTTTACAGCTAGGTTCCATACTGGGATTTCATAACAAAAAAAACAAAAAGTCCCCTGTTCCATTCCACTACTCACTCATTTCACTACTCAGTAGTGCACACGTGGAAAAGAAGTACAGAGGCTGTTCTTGCAAACATTAGAAGAGATCTAAGCATTTGTCTATCAAACAGTGATTTTTAAAATATAACTCAAAACTTAAGTTGTGAGCAAAAAGTCCAGGCATTTACAAAATAAAGTATTGACTAAAATACTGTTTATCTCGTGGGGAAAATTACTGAAGAAATCTCACAATAAATGATTTTGTAAACTCCGAGAAAAAAAATCCTCTTAAAAATCGAACAGTGTGGCAGGACCTTAAAACCCATGTCCCGCCTCCGTTAAGATGACGTCAGCGAAAACATCCGCCCCCCTCAGAGGTTAAAGGGAAGTCGAGAGAAAGGAGGAAGCGAGTCAGATGCAGATAACAAAAACGGGAGGATTCATGTACTAACTTCAGTCCGAGTCAAAGATCAAAACGGAGGAATTTCAGAAATATGGCGATAGTAAAACAAGGGCAGCTGCACATATCGAAGAAATATACATATATCTCCCATGCGTCCTTGATTATCGTTGTTGTTTTCGTTCAGTCTCTCAACCTCTTCGCCGTCTGCGAGGCGAGGGCTACGAGGAGTTCGACTGAGGAGGTGACGCTAGCGTTAGAGTCCTACAATAAATACTACAATTACGCCAATCTCACCCTGCTTCTCAAATCTTTGGCCGACAAGTATCCTCACATCGCGAATTTGTCCAGCGTGGGCCAGTCGCTACAGGGTAGGGAACTATGGGTGGTGAGGATCACTAAGGACCCCGCTGTGGATGGACCGGGGAAGCCAAAATTAAAATACGTGGGCAACATGCACGGAGACGAGACGGTGTCCCGGCAGGTTTTGGTTTACCTGGTAGAGCACCTACTGACCCGGTACGGAGAGGATCCGCGAATCACGGACCTGGTCAACAACACCGACATCAACATCATGCCCAGTATGAATCCCGACGGCTTCGAGAAGTCGGTGGAGGGAGACTGTCGCGGTGAACACGGAGGCCGGGAGAATGCTAAAAACTTAGATTTGAACAGAAGCTTCCCAGACCAGTTCGACATCATAAGCGTTCCAAAGGAAGACGTTCCGGAAGTTACGGCCGTGACTAAATGGATTCTTGATAACAGGTAGCCTACAGTTATTCTCTGTAATGCCTCAACTCATCACGTTTTTCTGTTGGTTTCTCTTAGCTAGCTAACTTACTGGTTTAGCGTACTTAATGTTGACTGCTTATTTCTTGCTACGCCGTAACTTAACGTTAATCTAAATGATCACAACCTGCTCTTGGTTCTGAACGAGAATCATAATATATGGTGCTTATAATGCATTGAATAAACGAACTGTACCAGCTAGCATGTTGTTAATAAAGGACCGATCCTATGAGACAGTTGTAGCTGTTGGCGTAGAGCGAAAAAAAGTCAGAGATTGCCAGACATAGCGTCTGTTAATGCTCCTGATGATATTTCTGCTTTTCACGGTGCATTTACTATAGAATGACCTAGATGTCATCGCACCACACATCTTGTCTTTAGCGTAACCGTTCACAAGTAGGCTATGCTTGACAATCACTGTCCTCCAGGTTCGTCTTATCCGGAAACCTCCACGGGGGGACGGTTGTGGCCAGTTATCCCTATGACGACTCGAAAACTCACGACCCGCAGGGCCGCTACAGCAAGTCCCCGGATGACGCGCTGTTCAGGTACTTGGCCCAGACGTACGCTGATCGCAACCCTTTCATGAGAACCGGCGAGCCCAATTGCCCGGACGCCCCTCTGGAGACTTTCAAGGGCGGCATCGTAAACGGGGCACAGTGGTACGACGTGTCTGGTGAGTTCATTTTAACATTATAATCTTATTGTTCCTCCCCCCTCCCCTCAATCTTTATTTTCATCTATCACGCGCTTTGCTGAAACTGAGGGCAAGTTCTCCGTTGCCATGGCGACATACTTTCAGGGCAGCTTTTCTTTTTATGACACATGGTGAGCTGTGCACCTTGGCGCTGTTAATGACAAGAAGGGCAGATTCCTCTTTATATTAAGGGGACTGTGTGCTGATTTTTATATATTAGATATTTTTATTATATTTATATATACCTGATGTTATCTGCTATCCTCTGTGATATATACACATGTATGTGTGAATTCAGTTTCTTGAACATTGTGGCTGGACTATCTGCTTCTTTTGGGTGTATGCTTTTTGGCAGTGGAACCATGTGGCGTTTTCCAAATGGCATTCTGTAAGTTGTTTAAGGTCAGGTGTTTCTTTCTAACCTGGTAAAAGTGTTGATGGTAACCTGCAGGTGTGTGTGTGTCTGTACTGAATGCACAGGTGTATTCGTGATCTGCAGGGATGGTGTGTGTGTGTGTCTGTACTGAATGCACAGGTTTATTGGTGACCTGCAGAGATTGTGTGTGTGTGTGTGTGTGTGTGTGTGTGTGTGTGTGTGTGTGTGTGTGTGTGTGTGTGTGTGTGTGTGTGTGTGTGTGTGAGTGTGTGTGACTGTACTGAATGCACAGGTGTATTGGTGACCTGCAGGGATTGTGTGTGTGTGTGTGTGTGTGTGTGTGTGTGTGTGTGTGTGTGTATGTGTGTGACTGTACTGAATGCACAGGTGTATTGGTGACCTGCAGGGATTGTGTGTGTGTGTGTGTGTGTGTGTGACTGTACTGAATGCACAAGTGTATTGGTGACCTGCAGGGATTGTGTGTGTGTGTGTGCTGACTGCACAGGTAACGGCTGTGGTGAAACCGCTCTTATACTCTGTGCGATGTCATTGCGCCACAGTGGGGCAGGGTTGTTCAGCTCTGTCTGGTATTGGGTTGCACTTACAGTGGATGTAATCCCATCTCTCCCCCACGCTTCTGTGGAAGGGAACTCAATCCGCACTGTTACCCCCCAGGATTGACCTGCTGTCACAGACTCAAACAGTCAAACCTGCGTCTGTTGCCTGCCGTGCACTGTGTCCCACCGTCACACGGTGAACCCCGAGTTTCCCCCAGCGCCAGGCTGAACAGGGAAGCCTGAGACCCCATTTCTGCTCCTAATGCCTTTGCATCGCTCCACCGTTCCCGTCGGACCAGTTTCCTCTGTCTTTATCTTGTAATCGCATGAAATGCACCCCCTAGGCCCTCAGCTGCCTGGCAGTTCGGGGCATACTTACTGATATACGCCATCATCTCATTTCAAAATGAGGTCTGAAGTGAAATATGAACACGCGGCGAGGAGCGGTATATCATTTTACTAACTTCACTAACCAAAAAAACTCCCTCAGATCTGGGGAAAGGCCTATGCAGAGCTCTATGGGGCGGGGCGGGGCGGGGCGGGGCAGGGCGGGGCGGGGGTCTCTCGTCAGGCGTATTTAGATGCAGTGTGCGGCGGAATGATAATGAATGCGTGCATGGTTTATATTTAGAACTTCACAGTGATGATAATGACTGTGAGAGACCCAGCAGAGGTCTCGCCGCTGACACACAGAGCTGTGAGACAGGTGGTATTCACAGATCCTGAGGTGTGGAAGAGTTTAATAAGGTGGCTATGAAAGATATCTTGAAGTGAGTGATTAAAGCAGTTGGTTAATTTTTTTTCTTTACATTAGTGGAATTCATAAGGAGATGAATTGGAGGAAACTTTAGATCTGTTAATTAAATATTCATAATATTCATTGGCATGCGATGTGAGCCATAGGGTTGCTTGGTCATCCTCGGCTATGTTCATTCGGCAGCCATTAGCGGTTGAGTTGATGAGCGTTTTGCACGCAGTCTATTATTGACGTGAAACATAGTCCTTTGCTTAACGTTAAGCTAGAGTCTAGCGATCGAGACTGCGCTCTTCCCATCGCGGAGTTTTTTCTCGCCACCGTTTGAGTGTATTCTTCCCACCAGGGAGTTTTTACCTTGTTTGCTGTTCGGGGGTTCAGTCTGTTCAGGGGTTCAGGCTGTTTGGGGGTTTAGGCCTGGTTTTTTGCCCAATTCTCCTTCTGTTTCTCTGTGACAGTTCTCTGTAAAAAAAAAAAAAAAAGAATTTAAAAAACGGTATACAAAATATATTAAATTAAATTGAATAGCTTGGTCAGATGGATCGCTGGAAGTTTGCGCATGACCGTTTTCTGGCTATCTGGCTGCTAATGGTAGCTGTGAAAGGATGTTTTTCTTGCTGGTGATACTGTACATTAGTTACAACCTCTAGATCTATTAAAACCCTAATAGATCTAGATAGTGACCTTATATAATATCTTACTAAGCTATCAAAGTGTGTACAATTAGTGAACAGAAAGAAATTGAAATGCTACACTGTTCCAACTGTTTATTTAACATGGCTTGTGTATTTATAGCCTTAGGAGACAAGCTTAGCATCAATCATTGCTTGCTGTGGTAAAGTTATCATGTGATCACCCCATATAAAAGCATTACTTTCCTGCAGAGATGTGTCATTCAAGATGACAATGCCCCACCTTTTAAAACAAATCTCCTTCAGAGATTACAGAGCAGGTGTGTGTGATGGGGAGTGTAGTTCCAGATGATGCTACATTCTCTCTGAATTATCTGCTCTGGACTACACTTCCCTCCGTACTCTTGGTCTAACTGCCATTATACCTGGTCGCAATCTGCTATCAGCTGATTCTAGGTCTTCAGTAATCCAATATTGCTCTGGGAATAATGAGTATGATAAATTGGCATGTAGCTCAGGGTATGTAATTCAAAAGGAACTGAAGTGGTAATCTCATATCTGGACACATGGCAGTGGCTCAGTATGTTGGAATGAGCTGGCTTATTGGCTGGGCTCTGTTAAGGATGTGCCTGATTGGCTGGGCTCTGTTAAGGATGTGCCTGATTGGCTGGGCTCTGTTGAGGATGTGCCTGATTGGCTGGGCTCTGTTGAGGATGTGCCTGATTGGCTGGGCTCTGTTGAGGACGTGCCTAATTGGCTGGGCTCTGTTAAGGTTAAGGACCTGCCTGATTGGCTGGGCTCTGTTAAGGACATGCCCGATTGGTTGGGCTCTGCCCCTCCGTGGTGTCGGGTTACAGTCCCTGTGCAGGGTGGGACTGTTTGAGGTTATTCTGTTTGTCTTCGCTTGCTGCAGTTGGAACTGGTCAAGAATGCACACAAACTGCTGATATTCAAACCCGGTACACGCCCAGTGCACCCCCTGGGGTGATGGTGGATATGTGTATTTTATTATGCAATGTTTAATTTGTTATGCAACTAAACACACAGGTAGGCTTACGCACACAGCCAGTACACACACACACACACACACACACACACACAGCCAGTACACACGCACACACACACACACGCACACGCACACGCACACACACAAACGCATAAGAATTGCTTCAGATATGGTGATAATGTCACAGCTTCAGTCTCTGTTTGCAGATTTATCATTAAAGAACATTGTCCATGTTGGTTGTCATGTTTGTGAAAGGCAGCTTCCACTGGAGCAGAACATGCCTTAAGAATAATGTCAAACCAGAGCCTCACTGAAAGTCTGTGAAATGTTCCTGTGCTTTTATTTTGCTGTGGGTGTTCAGGAGGGATGCAGGACTATAACTACCTGAAGGCGAACTGCCTGGAAATCACTATGGAGCTGAGCTGCTGTAAGCACCCACCCGCATCGCAGCTCCCCACAGAGTGGGACAACAACCGAGAATCTCTGCTGGCTTACATGGAAAAGGTAACCGTAGCAACTGTGTTCAACTGCTTAAAACTGCATCCCACTGCTGTGCAGACAATCACATACACGCACGCACGCACACACGCACTCTCACACACTCACAGGTCATTGTCCTTCTGTTGGTTGCTTGGTCTCCTGCAGGTGCACATAGGAGTTCGCGGTTATGTGAGAGAAGCCGAGAATGGAACCGTGCTCTCTGACGTGAGGATAGCCGTTGCAGGAATCAACCACAATGTGACCACAGGGAGGTTTGGAGATTATTACCGTCTGCTCCTGCCCGGCAACTACAACATCACAGCCAGTCTCCCTGGGTGAGTCCTACCCCAGCTTGTGTGTACTGTGGGTACTGTGTGTGTGTGTGTGTGTGTGTGTGTGTGTGTGTGTGTGTGTGTGTGTGTGTGTGTGTGTGTGTGTGTGTGTGTGTGTGTGTGTGTGTGTGTGTGTGTGTGTGTGTGTGTGTGTGTGTGTGTGTGTGTGTGTGCGTGTGTGTGCGTGTGTGTATATATCTGTGTGTGTGTGTGTGTCTGTGTCTTGTATCTGTGTGTTTGTGTGTGTGTGTGTGTATAACACTGTACATTCACACACTCAGGGTCCCACTGCACTGTAGACACATATCCAGTGTAAAGTTGTATGTGGATATTAAATTGTAAGTCAGGTGTGTACTGTGTGCTGGTGCAGAGTTAGTAATATTTAGTGTGTGTGTGTGTGTGTGTGTGTGTGTGTGTGTGTGTGTGTGTGTGTGTGTGTGTGTGTGTGTGTGTGTGTGTGTGTGTGTGTGTGTGTGTGTGTGTGTGTGTGTGTGTGTGTGTGTGTGTGTGTGTGTGTGTGTTCGCGTATGTGTTCACGTGTTTCAGATACCTGCCCATGGCTGTAGAGGGTGTACAGGTGTTGGAAGGAAAGGCCATAGAGCTGAACTTTACCCTGGCGGCTGTACGAGTGGAGTCCGCCCCCAGCCCCCCAGCCAGCACCGCTGCAGTCCCGTCCACCTCCACCGGGAGCAGCAGTGAGACGCCCGCCTCCAACGGAAGCTCCACCCCTGGGACTCCTCCCACCCCACCCCAGCCTGTGCAGCCGCAGGACTTCCGACACCACCACTACAACGACATGGAGCTCTTCCTCAGACGCTACAATACCGAGTTCCCCGCCATCACCAGCCTGTACTCCATCGGCAAGTCCGTGCAGAACCGCGACCTCTACGTCATGGAGATCACCGACAATCCGGGCGAGCACGAAGCTGGTACGCCCTGTCGTCTGTGAACTCTGACCTGTGACCTCTGGCCACGCCCACCCGGCTTCCCGGACTCTCAATCTCTCCTCTCTCGCTCTCTCTCTCTCTCTCTCCGTTGCCAGGAGAACCAGAGTTCAAGTACATCGGCAACATGCACGGTAACGAGGTGGTGGGCCGCGAAGTGCTCCTCAACCTGATTGAGTACCTGTGTCATAACTATGGCAGCGACCCCGAGGTCACCCAGCTGGTCAACAGCACGCGCATCCACATCATGCCCTCCATGAACCCTGACGGATACGAGCTCGCTCAGGAGGGTAAGGCGGAACCGTGAGGGCCCGGCCCATTCTCTCAGACATCTGACTGAGGTAGAAAGTTCTAGAGAGCCCGAATAGAGACCTGATTTTCTCAGACGCCTGGGCTGTTTCCAAATGAGAGCCGTAATATACTGTGTCCTGTGTCCAGTTTACTGTGTACTAGCAACATGTATACTTTTTACTGCATACTGTTTAGTTTGCGACATGCAGTATGCAAAAAATATCCTCCGTATGTATTATCAGTGAAAACCCGGAAGTAAGTGTATCATCCAGGGATTTAAAGTACACTACATTTAGAGAACATTTCACCTACTCATCCTGATTCGGACACAGCCCTGAAGGAGTTAGAAACTTCTAGAAAGACCAAGTGCCGGCCTGATTGGCGTTTTGCTCTACTGGATTTGTTCATTATCGTGTGCCGCTGTGTCAGCAAGCGGTGGAATTGATCTGTTAAAAAAAATGGCTCTTGCTTTTTCAGGAGATGTCAAAGGCTACCTGGGTCGCAACAACAGCAAAAATTTTGACTTGAACAGAAACTTTCCGGACCAGTTTGTCTCCATACCGGACCCCCAGCAGCCAGAGACCATCGCAGTGATGAACTGGCTGAGAATGCACCCCTTTGTTCTGTCCGCCAACCTGCATGGAGGCAAGTACCGCCATTCCTGCTTACGCCCGCTACACGCGGTACACCCGCTACACCCGCTACCACTTCTTATGTGTGGGTTCTTTACAGCGTGTGAAATGCACACCCGCCACCAGCCAAATGCAGGTACAATTTTGATTGTGGCTGATAAGATCTTCTACTCTAGCAGCTAGTTTGACAGGTAATGTGGCTGGTAAAATGTTGAAAATGGCTAGTGATGTTTTTTCTTTTTTTTAGAATTCACAAGTTGCTCTGGCCAGTCGGTAAAGTAAATTTCATGTCCTGGTTCTCTGTCTGCTGAATACTAGCCTGGCTAATGCAGCTGTGTGTAGTTTAGAGGTGGAGGAGGGAGATTCAAACTGAGCTATAGGATGTGTCTCAGAGCCGTAATGGCCGCCGGTCCTGCTGTGATCAGCTCCTTTCTGCTTTCATATCTGTTATGTAGCCAGTTTGAAATGGGTGAGTTCTTAAGAGCCAGAATGGTGAGCTCCTCCTTGTAAATTTATACCGAGGCTGTTCTCTGCTAACCGTGATTCAAAATCAATTCAAATGTGAATCAAATACAGTTTTGTTTTCAGTTGGAGGAGAGCTCTCTAACAGGTTTTAGAGCCTGAAGTGATTTATTCCTACAAATCACAGATCACAGACAAAGCGAGGTGTATGTGTTAGCTGTGAGGAACACACAGGATTTGATTGGGCCAGGAAGGTTTGAGCAGGTTTGGCCCAATCAGGGCTGGGATGTTGAACGGAGCTGGTTTGGGTCTGTGTTGAACGGAGCTGGTTTGGGTCCGTGTTGAACGGAGCTGGTTTGGGTCCGTGTTGAACGGAGCTGGTTTGGGTCCGCGTTGAACGGAGCTGGTTTGGGTCCGCGTTGAACGGAGCTGGTTTGGGTCCGTGTTGAACGGAGCTGGTTTGGGTCCGCGTTGAACGGAGCTGGTTTGGGAGCTGGTTTGGGTTTGTGTTGAACGGAGCTGGTTTGGGTTTGTGTTGAACGGAGCTGGTTTGGGTTTGTGTTGAACGGAGCTGGTTTGGGTTTGTGTTGAACGGCGCTGGTTTGGGTTTGTGTTGAACGGAGCTGGTTTGGGTTTGTGTTGAACGGAGCTGGTTTGGGTTTGTGTTGAACGGAGCTGGTTTGGGTTTGTGTTGAACGGAGCTGGTTTGGGTTTGTGTTGAACGGAGCTGGTTTGGGTTTGTGTTGAACGGAGCTGGTTTGGGTTTGTGTTGAACGGAGCTGGTTTGGGTTTGTGTTGAACGGAGCTGGTTTGGGTTTGTGTTGAACTGAGCTGGTTTGGGTTTGTGTTGAACGGAGCTGGTTTTGGTTTGTGTTGAACGGAGCTGGTTTGGGTTTGGGTTTGTGTTGAACGGAGCTGGTTTGGGTTTGGGTTTGTGTTGAACGGAGCTGGTTTGGATGTGTTTCAGGGTCTCTGGTGGTGAACTATCCTTATGATGACAACGCTCAGGGCCGCAAGGCCTACAGCAGGTCCCCCGATGATGGAGTCTTCCAGATGGTGTCTCTGGCTTACGCACAGGTAGCGGCATGTGCACAAACATGAACACACACACACGCACGTACACACACACACACACACACACACACACACACACAATTCAATTCAATTTATTGTCATTATACCATTCCAGTATAACGAAAAGTCTTGTTCACCAGTCTCTCTGGTGCAACATAAAAGCATAGTACTGACACAGTTAAAAAATTTAAAAAAACACTTTCAAGACAGTTTAGCTGGTCAGTATGCTCTCCACTGTGCATCTATAAAGGTTAGTGAGGATCTGAGGGTGCGGCTTGGTCTTCCTCAGCCTCCTCAGAAAGTGGAGGCATTAGTGAGCCTTTTTGATGAGAGAGGAGATGTGGAGGGACCATGATAAGTCTTGGGTTATGTGGACTCCCAAGAATTTAAAACTCTCGACTCTCTCAACAGCCGATCCATCAATGTAGATAGGTCTGTGGTTTGTGTTGTGTCTCCTAAAATCCATAATCAACTCCTTTGTATTTTTTGATGTTGAGGCAGAGGTTGTTCTTGGTACTCCAGCCTGCAATGAGCTCCACCTCCTCCCTGTATGCTGTCTCATTGTTGTTATGAACCAAACCCACCACTGTAGTGTCGTCTGCAAATTTAATGATGGAGTTTGTGTTATGCCTGGCGACGCCCACGCACACACACACAGATGCGCACACACACACACACACATACACACCTAGGAACACAGCCATATAGTTTTATGGTTGCTCACAGTTTTAAACAAGGTTAGCAGGGAAAACCTACAGCACAATCACATGCTTTAGGATTTCTCAACAGCATCATTGTGTGAGTGGGAACAATGGCAGTCGGTGTGCGTATTTCTAACCTGCTGATTGTGTGTGTGTGTGTGTGTGTGTGTGTGTGTGTAGGGGAATCCTCTCATGCATAAGGGGGTACCATGTGCAGAATTGTACCCGGGGGAGTTCTTCCCAGATGGCATCACCAACGGGGCGGGTTGGTACAATGTGCCAGGTGAGTGTCCCCTGCGGGGGGGAGGGGGGGGGGGGGTTCTGAGGAATGGTTACCTGTCCCTTCTGCTAAAACTCTAGCAACACCTGGATAATGAAGCATTAACACCTGGATAAGCACCGTGTGTTAATGAGGCATTCACACCTGTCCTGTGCTCTTTATTCTGATGGAGTACTTCCGGGGTAGTGTAAACAGTAATGTGGTAGCTGATTGGTTGCCTGTCTTATGCCTGTGTCTGGAGCTCTGAGCCTGGCTGTTCTCCCTGTGGCCTGTAGGGGGCATGCAGGACTGGAACTACCTCAACACCAACTGCTTTGAGGTGACCATCGAGCTGGGCTGTGTGAAATACCCGCTAGCCAAAGACCTGCCCCTATACTGGGAACAGAACCGGCAATCCCTGCTGCAGTTCATACAACAGGTCTGCTCTCCTCCTCTCTCTCCATCTCTCTCTTTCTCTCCTTCTCTCTCCCTCTCTGTCTCTCTCTCCTTCTTTCTCCATCTTTCTCTCTTTTTCCTTCTCCCTCCCTTCCTCACTCTCTCTCTTTCTCTCTTTCTTCCCTCTGTCTCCCTCCCCCTCTGTCTTTCTCTTTCTCTGTCCATCTTTCTCCTTCTCCCCTCCATCCCTCTCTCTCCCTCCATCCCTCTTTCTCTCTCTCTCTCTCTCTCCCTCCCTCTGAAAGGCAGTCACAGTGAGTGTATCTCTGGCTTGCAGGTGCACAGAGGGGTAAAGTCACAGTGAGTGTATCTCTGGCTTGCAGGTGCACAGAGGGGTGAAAGGTATGGTAATGGATGGTAAAGATGGAACGGGGATCTCCAACGCCACCATCACGGTCGCAGAGGTGGACCACGCCATCACCACCAACAAGGCAGGGGACTACTGGCGCCTCCTAGTGGCGGGCACGTACCAGCTGACTGCCTCTGCACGTGGGTGAGTGAGAGTCTCCGCCCCTTCCACCCCCACCCCTTTAGGTTACAAGCCCAGTTCCTTACCCATGATGCTACACTGCTGTCTCTGAGCGCTGAGTTTGACCCCGCCCCCTCCTCCACAGGTACACGCCCGTCACCGTGTACGCCACCGTGCCCGCTGAGGGGGTGGAGCAGGTAGATTTCCGGCTGATGCGGGTGCGTAGCGAGGAGGGGGCGGGGCCTAAGGGTCCGCCCCCGACGCGGGACCCCACGGAGGAGGAGTTTGAGCGCTTTATTAAGGAGCTCTCCTCGGAGAGCGGCCTGGAGAAGCTCCTGCAGTCCACCGCCCCCCACAGCAGCTTCCGATACCGCGACTACAAGGAGCTGTCCGAGTTCCTGCGCGGCCTCACCTACAACTTCCCCGAGATCACCCACCTGCAAAGGTACGCTGGTCTGCTTCTACCTGTGCAGGTACACTGGCCCTCTCTCACCTGTGCAGGTACACTGGCCTTCTCTCACCTGTACAGGTGCGCTGGCCTTCTCTCACCTGTGCAGGTACACTGGCCCTCTCTCACCTGTGCAGGTACACTGGCCCTCTCTCACCTGTGCAGGTACACTGGCCTTCTCTCACCTGTACAGGTGCGCTGGCCTTCTCTCACCTGTACAGGTGCGCTGGCCTTTTCTCACCTGTACAGGTGCGCTGCCCTTCTCTCACCTGTACAGGTGCGCTGGCCTTTTCTCACCTGTACAGGTGCGCTGGCCTTCTCTCACCTGTACAGGTGCGCTGGCCTTCTCTCACCTGTACAGGTGCGCTGGCCTTGTCTCACCTGTGCAGGTACGCTGGCCTTTTCTCACCTGTGCAGGTGCGCTGGCCTTTCCTCACCTGTACAGGTGCGCTGGCCTTTTCTCACCTGTACAGGTGCGCTGGCCTTCTCTCACCTGTACAGGTGCGCTGGCCTTCTCTCACCTGTACAGGTGCGCTGTCCTTCTCTCACCTGTACAGGTACACCAGCCTTCTCTCACCTGTTAGGGTATGCTGGTTTTGCTTTGACCTGCTGGAACTTAGGTGTGTTTTTCATGGTGAAACCAATAGGGTAACTAAAGTTTTTATTCCCTCATCTCTGATTGGTCCCCTGCCTCTCATCTGTGATTGGTCGGGTCAGTTTGGGGCAAAGCGTGGAGTTCCGGACCATCTGGGCGCTCGAGATCTCCAACATGCCCAAGGAGGAGGAGCCCGCTGAGCCCAAGATCCGATTCGTGGGCGGTATCCATGGCAACGCGCCTGTTGGCACGGAGCTGCTGCTGGAGTTTGCCGCGTTCCTGTGCATCAACTACGCCAAGAGTCCCGCCGTCACCAAGGTGAGCCGACTGACCGTCCCACAGCCTCTGGGGCCCATTGCATCACATTACATCACAGGCATTTAGATGCATTTCTTACACAGTATCCGTTTTATACAGCTGGATATATACTGAAGCAATCCAGGTGAAGTACCTTTAGCTCAAGGGTCCAAGGGCAGTGTCCTATCTAGGAATTGCTCCTGCAACCTTTTGGGTTACGAGCCCCAAGTTCCTTACCCGTTATACTACACTGCCACCCTGGCCCCTCCCCCTCTCAAGCTCCGCCCCTTTTCTCCTCTCCCTGCAGCTGATTGACAGGACGAGGATCATCATCCTGCCGTTGGTGAACCCGGACGGCCGTGAGCTGGCGAAGGAGAAACAGTGCAGCTCCACCGTGGGCCTGACCAACGCACACAGGAAGGATCTGGACACAGACTTCTTTGGTCAGTTCCTCTTCCTCATAATGTCCTCTGGTCCATCTACAGCACTAAGAAGATGTTTCCTAATCAGGCCATGAAATTTACCTTTTCACCAACTGGTCAGAGTGGCTTGTGGATTCTAAAAATCACCAGCCATTTTACCAGCCACATTACCTTTTACAGTATAACACAACCTGGTTGGTTACCTGACAATATGGCTGAGTACAAAATCTTACCAGCCACAATCAGAATTTTACCAGCATTTGGCTGGTGGCGGGTGCTAATTTCACACCCTGTTCTTAATATTGTAGAGGATTCAACAGCGAACAAGTACCATTTATTCCCTGTGAAAAATGCCAGTTTGAATCAGTCCTGTTGCATACTGGTGAACAATCGCTGTCATTTAATTTATAAATATTGATATATTCTGTTATATTGATTGGCACAGTTGCCATTTGAACAAGCACCTTTAGTTTAATTAGTTTTTGAAAAGCTAGCTAGCTTAGCTATGTTTTTTAACCAGTGAACCTCTGATTAGTCATTCTTATGTGATTCTCATTCTCATTGATTGCGGGGGAAATTGTAACATTGCTAAATTGTGGGCCGGACGACAGCTTGTAGGAGCAGGCAGGAGCAGGAGAGGGATTAAGAAAGCGATCTTGTGCAAGCCTGTCTGTAATGCAGCGATGTCAAACTCTGGGTTCTGCAGGGCAGCAGTGTCTGCAGCTTGTTTTCAGTGTGTTTTCACCTAAAATGGCTGGTGATTTAACGAGGAAACCAGAAAAACTTGCACACGCTGCGGCCCTCCAGGACTGAAGTTTGAGTCCCCTGTTCTTGGGTGTGCGTGTGCGTGTGCGTGTGCGTGTGCGTGTGCGTGTGTTTGTTCCAACATGTCTGCACGGCTGGGCATGAGTGTCCCTGCTCTGCACCCCGATGCCATTTTAACACATTAAGCCTGTCTTTACTGTCATTAATGTAGCAAATGTTTCAGGATGTTTGTATATGTACAGTTGAAGTCGGAAGTTTACATACACTTAGGTTGAAGTCATTAAAACTTATTTTTAACCATTCCACAGATTTCATGTTAGCAAGCTATAGTGTTGGCAAGTCAGTTAGGACATCTACTTTGTGCATGACACAAGTAATTTTTTCAACAATTGTTTACAGACAGATTATTTCACTTTTAATTCACTATATCACAAATGGATCTCTATGTGAATTGGGGGGTGGGACTAGATTTAGCTGTAAATTACACTGGAACAGTATGGAAACACATGGTTGGCTAAATGGCTCTAAGTCATCAAGGGTCTGATGTATCAAACAAGCCTTAAAGCATTACTCTGCTGCCAGAAATACAGTAGATATGGATGGATAACTTGAAGGGTTTCTTCTCCTGATCTATTTTTCCAGAGTTCTATAGGAAAATTTGTCAGGAGAAACAACTCTTAAAGTGATCCATCCATATCTACTGCATATCTGGCAGCAGAGTGATGGTTTGAGGCTTATTTGATACCTCAGACCCTTGATGACTTACAGCCATTTTACCAATCATATATTCCATACTGTTCCAGCATAATTTACAGCCAAATCTAGTCCCACCCCCCAATTCCCATAGAGATCCATTCAAATGCAGAGACGTTATAGTATCGCTTATAAGAGTACCAGAAAATAAGATATCAAGAGTCTTTTGATGTTGTTGGGTCACAGACATCAGAAGTCATGGCATGCAAAGGATCTGTGACCAAATATAAAAAAATTTAAAGGCACAGTCAACTTAGTGTATGTAAACGTCTGACCCACTGGAATTGTGATATAGTGAAATAATCTGTCTGTAAACAATTGTTGGAAAATCCACTTGTGTCATACACAAAGTAGATTTCCTAACTGACTTGCCAACACTATAGTTTGCTAACATGAAATCTGTGGAGTGGTTAAAAATTAGATTTAATGACTTCAACCTAAGTGTATGTAAACTTCCGACTTCAACTGTATATGTGTGTGATGTGCATACCTGTGTGTGACTTGTGTACTTGTGTGTGTTTGTGTGACGTATGTATCCGTGTGTGACGTGTGTATGTGTCTGTGTGTGTGTGTGTGTGTGTGTATGTGTATAAACGTGTGTGTGTGTGTGTGTGTGTGTGTGTGTGTGTGTGTGTGTGTGTAAACGTGTGTGTATGTGTGTAAACGTGTGTGTGTCTGTGTGCAGGGAACGCGTCACAGCGCTTCCTGGGGTTGCAGCCGGAGACTGAGGCGGTTATGAAGCTGATCCAGACCAAGGGCTTCACCCTCTCAGTGGCTCTGGATGGGGGGTCACTGCTGGCCACGTACCCCTACAACAAACCTGTGCAGCCAGGTGTGCCCTATGCTCTGTCCGAATCAGAGCCCTATCTCCTGCGTCCTGTGTACTGTGTTCTAGCAGCTGTGTACTGTTTAATGTGCACTGTTTAGTACGCAAAAAATATCCTCCATATTATTTTCCAATCGCACTGTGGAAGTGTTGTAAGACATCCCGCCCTTGAGCGGCCATGTCACATGTTGTTTTTGTTGTCACTGAAGGAAAACGTCAGCGAAGCTGCGCCTCATTTTTTAAAACGAAGCTGCGTGACGCTCTGTTTCCTGCGACGCTCTATGATGCCTGTACTGTTCGGTTTCCTGACTAAAGTCTGTTTCTCATGTTGTACTCAGTGGAGAACGAAGACACGTTGAAGTACCTTGCATCGGTTTACTCCAACAACCATCCCACAATGCATCTGGGTCGTCCCGGGTGTCCAAACAGCCAAGGTATGCAGGCTGGCAGAGTGGGTGCGGTTTACATTTAGGGGCAGGCCTGTCTGATAGAGGAGGTACAGTGGAATGCATCTCACCATCGCTGTTGTCTGTCCGCAGTGGAGAACATTCCGGGTGGCGTCCTGCGAGCTGCAGAATGGCACAGTCACATGGGCAGCATGAAGGTGTGTGCGTGTGTGCGTGTGTGCGTGTGAGTGCGTGTGAGTGAGAGAGAGTGTGAGAGAGTGTGAGAGAGTGTGAGAGAGAGTGTGAGAGAGAGTGTGAGAGAGAGTGTGAGAGAGAGTGAGAGAGAGTGTGAGAGAGAGTGTGAGAGAGAGTGTGAGAGAGAGTGTGAGAGTGAGAGAGAGTGTGAGAGAGAGTGTGAGAGAGAGTGTGAGAGAGAGTGTGAGAGAGAGTGTGAGAGAGAGTGTGAGAGAGAGTGAGAGAGAGTGTGAGAGAGAGTGTGAGAGAGAGTGTGAGAGAGAGTGTGAGAGAGAGTGTGAGAGAGAGTGTGAGAGAGAGTGTGAGAGAGAGTGTGAGAGTGAGAGAGAGTGTGAGAGAGAGTGTGAGAGAGAGTGTGAGAGAGAGTGTGAGAGAGAGTGTGAGAGAGAGTGTGAGAGAGAGTGTGAGCGAGTGTGAGCGAGTGTGAGCGAGTGTGAGCGAGTGTGAGAGAGTGTGAGAGAGTGTGAGAGTGTGAGAGAGAGTGTGAGAGAGAGTGAGAGAGAGTGTGAGAGAGTGTGAGAGAGAGTGTGAGCGAGTGTGAGCGAGTGTGAGCGAGTGTGAGAGAGTGTGAGAGTGTGAGAGAGTGTGAGAGAGTGTGAGAGTGAGAGAGAGTGAGAGAGAGTGAGAGAGAGTGAGAGAGAGTGAGAGAGAGCGAGAGAGAGCGAGAGAGAGCGAGAGAGAGCGAGAGAGAGCGAGAGAGAGCGTGAGAGAGCGTGAGAGAGCGTGAGAGAGCGTGAGAGAGCGTGAGAGAGCGTGAGAGAGCGTGAGAGAGCGTGAGAGAGCGGTGAGAGAGCGTGAGAGAGCGTGAGAGAGCGTGAGAGAGCGTGAGAGAGCGTGAGAGAGCGTGAGAGAGCGTGAGAGAGCGTTTGATATCTCTGTGTTCTCTCAGGATTTCAGTTTGGATTTTGGACACTGCCCTGAGATCACCGTGTACACCAGCTGCTGTCTGTTCCCGGAGGCAGACCTGCTCTCCAGCCTCTGGGCCGAGAACAGGAAGTCCCTCATCAGCATGCTGGTGGAGGTGGGTGGGGCCAGTGGGTGTGGTTTGTGTGGGTCTCTATGGCTGTGTCCCAAACCGCATACTTCCATGCTCCGAGCACGCATAGCGAGCACGCATCCATCTTGGAGTGTGAGTCCAAAAAGTGAGGTAGCACGGAGCACGGATAAAGTACCCGGATGCGTGCTCCATTTGTTCAAAATTCGAAGTATGCATCGATGCTGGCTCCGACCGGAAAAAATCCTAAGAGTTTTGTACATGAATAAAGTGCTACAATGTGAATGAACAACACAAAATGCGATGTAAAATAATAATTTTTTTCATATACATTTTTTTAAGTTGAATGATATGTAATGTTAACCAGTGTAGCTAGCTAGTCGGCTGTATAAGACAACCTACGTCGGTGCTGACAAGCGCAATTGTCCTACGAAGAGAAGCCCTCCTCTTCGCCCCAGCTTTCTGGATGGCTTGCCTTCGTCAGATGCCGTTTCCAATAATGATCCGCCGCCTTATTCTGGCAGCAGCCCGTATTTTCTCCATTTCAATAGAAAACCACCCCAGAAGCAACAGCATCGCCACAAACATTATCGGCTCCATTTTTACTTCTAACTGCGTACCCAGTTGTTCACGCTCTGGTAAACAGCGCGAAAATAATCAAAACAGACACGATTGTTTACAATGCAAAGACAATTTTATTATGGGGTTGATTGTTTACTTAAAGGTATCCAATGATGTAATGAATAGGCTGTTTTCCTAGCCGTCGTTGCCTTCCACTGACTTTTCTGGAATAAGAACGCTAGCAAAAAGGACAATTCAACTGTTGCCGATATTGCTGGTTATATCAGAATATTTCAGTAACAGCCGATACAGTACAATGCCAGCGAACGACGTTATGCCTCTCAGGTTTAGCCGACTTACTCGTCGGCATTTCCCCGATAGTTACAGGAAAGGTTAAAGGTTATAGGTCAGATGTCGCCAAGAAGTGCGTCCCACGACTAAGCAAAACTTTCCGTGCTACCGTGCTTCCATGCTCCAGAGTGTGAGCTCCCTAGCCTTGAGTGTGTACTCGGGAGCACGGTATTGCGGAGCATGGAAGTATGCGGTTTGGGACACAGCCTCTGTCTTCATTAGAATGCAGTTTCCTGTAAGCCACGATATACATATAGCTAAATAGCTAGTTGGCTAACTAACATTTCTCTTCGGGGTTGCTGGCTAGCTGACGCTTAGCACACAAATGACATGAAAGCAAGGCATTATCGGCAACGTAAACAACAGCAACATGGTGATGATCAGAACTTAGCCAGCCAGTGCTAAAGCTACCTTTAAAAAGTACAACATTGAAGGTACTTTAGTGGGGGAAAAGACAGAAATTAGGTCGCCTATGGGCCACGCCAGACATTGGTGAATGCTACTGTTATGCTCAGACCCCCTTAAGTAACAAAGTAATTAATTTGTAAGTTAACGGTTCATTTCGCTATACGTTTTGTCCTGGTGTAGCTGTGATCCCATCTCTCTGCTTTACTCCTGTCTGAATAAAGTGGAAAAAATCCTTAAAAAGGACAGACTGTCCATTCTTCTTTATAAAAAAAAAAAAAAAAAAAATGGAAAGCCAAAAAGCCTATGGCAAGAACTCCTGACCAAACACACCCTCAGTAATGCTCGCTGTGGTCAGAGATAAGTAAAACACGTGGTGGATTCTACACGGACTCTACACCAACTGTTACCTCTGTGATTCTAAGATTATACCTCAGGGGTGTCAAGATCCGGTCCTGGAGGGCCGCAGTGTCTGCTGGTTTTTGGTGCGTTTAAGCACAAGTGATTAATTTAAGTCACTAATTGGCTAAGAAGTCCACACACCTTGTTCTCAATGCTTTAACTGGGTGCTGATTGAAAGGAAACCACAAATACCTGTAGACACTGCGGCCCTCCAGGACTGGAGTTTGACACCCCTGTTATACCTGCTCAGAGTGTTCTGTGGAGGAGTGGAGAAACTGTTCCATTGTTTCTGCCGGTTGTAGGCTGTTGGACGACCTTTTATTGTTTTAGGGGGAAAAAATGAAGGGAAAAATGGTTACTGTCTGAAATTTCATCTTTGGAGAGGGAATGATGATGTCCATGTTCCAGATTTGAGAGCGTTCCGGGTTTCACTCAGCGCAGTTATCCAGCTAACTCCGTAATCCTGCTTTGTGAAATACCCCCCGGTTGTTATTTTTCAGTTGAAGATAAAAACAAGAATTGAGTTTTGACTAAGTACTATCAAATAATACGAAAGGTGATTTTATGTACATATCAGAATACCTGTGGAATGTTCCAAACAGGTGTCTTTTGAGCTGCTCGGTCTTTTTCTTGGCCCTGTCCCAACTTTTTTGGAACGTGTTGCAGGCATAAAATTCAGAATTGGCGTATATTTACAAAAATCAATAAAGTTGTTAAGGTAAAAACATTAACTATCTTTTCTTTGTACTGTTTTCAATTAAATATATGTAAAAGAGTATTGACAAATCACTGCTTTCTGATTTTATGTGCATTTTACATACTGTCCCAACTTTTTTTTGGAATTGGGGTTTGTAATATTCTTAGGGGTGGAAGGTATGGGGCATGCCCCGCCAAGCCGAAACTTGGCAGATGACACACCTGCCATCCAAATTCTGTAATAAGTAGCTGGTGCTATTTAGTTTCCTAAGTTAGCTAGCACAAGTAATATTACTCTTCTATTGTCCCCCCCCCCCTTCCTACCTGTGAGGCTGAGGGCTTCCTACCTGTGAGGCTGATTTCTCTGCCAAATATGAGCTTTCGGCCTAATTATGGTTGTTGAGGTTAAATGTATGTTGAAAGGTGTGCAAGAAGGTTTTTTTCCAAATGTAAATTCTCTCTCTCTCCCTTCCTCTCTCCCTCTCTCTCTCTCCCTCTCCCTCTCTCTCTCTCTCTCTCTGTCTCTCTCCCTCCCTCTCTCCCTCTCTCTCTCCTCTCTCCCTCCCTCTCTCCCTCTCTCCCTCCCTCCCTCCCTCTCTCCCTCTCTCCCTCCCTCTCTCCCTCCCTCTCTCCCTCTCTCTCCCTCTCTCTCTCTCTCTCTCTCTCAGGTGCATAAAGGAGTGAAGGGCGTGGTTAAGGACAAGAGCGGGAGGGCCATCGTCGGGGCGATGATCGTGCTGAACGGGGGCGTGCGGGGTGTTCACCAGCGAGGGGGGGTACTTCCACGCCCTATTGGCCCCCGGAGCGCACAACATTGAGGCGGTCGCCGACGGTTACCAGCAGCAGCGGCAGAAGGTGTGTGGAGTTCTATGCTCCGTCGATGACATCACTCCTATAATATTTCATATTTTTAGCATGTCATTTTTTTAACTATCTGAAAGTGTGAGTGAGTGCAGGTGCAGTTATTCATATAGAAAGGTTTGGGATTTTTCATATTGTCATGTAAACAGCAGTGTTCCAGGTATGATGTGTTGACGCCATGTTGAAGGCATGTCTGACACGTGTGGGGAAAACTTGCCTCTGCTAGGTGTTTGTGTCATCGTATGAAGCCGCCAGCTCCATCATCATCGAATTTGACATGGACAACCACATCTTCGGCCTCCCCCGCGAATTTGTGGTGGCCACCGCAGGTAAGGGAGAGCAGGATGTCTGGACCAATCAGCAGCCAGTAGTCCTGGTGGCGGTCGTCTTCATTTAAAGCCCTATTAAGTACTACAATTCAGTCACTTAGTAGAACTACAATTCAGTTACTTATTAGAACTACAATTCAGTCAGTTAGTAGAGGCTTTTAGCCAAAGCGACGTACAAAAGCAGATTTCATACTCATACATTAAAGGGATGGTTCGGAATTTTGGACATAATGTCTCAATTACGACTTACCCATGATGTAGTTGATTGATGGAAACCATTTTCAGCTAATTCCATGCTGTCCCTTCTTTTGGACATACACACGTTGCTAATGCTAGCGCAACGCTAAGGTAACCGGTAGCATCCACTACCAAACGCACTTAAACACTCCACAGTGCACCCAAAGCAAATAAAATACGACGACAGTCTATCTGGGGAGCGATACTTTACGTTACCTACGAATGTATTGCCGGCACTGGTCGACTACAAAAGCAAAGAAGAGTAACAAGTTGCAATGGCCACGTTCGCTCCACCGCCGTACTTCCACAGAGAATATAGGTCAGCACAAAGTAAAGGGGTGACTTCAAAATAGTGACTTCGATAGTTTGACTTCAAAAATGATGGTATAAACACTCAAAATAACCCAGATAGACTGTTGTCGTATTTTATTTGCTTTGGGTGCACTGTGGAGTGTTTAAGTGCGTTTGGTAGTGGATGCTACCGGTTACCTTAGAGTTGCGCTAGGGGTAAGTCGTAATTGAGACATTATGTCCAAAATTCTGAACTATCCCTTTAAGTACTCACTACATTCTTGCTTTTGTTACATCTTTATGCAAAAATGTATTTTAACTGCCTTTTATTTTATTTCTGTGGTGTCTTTACTTATTAAATTCCTTTTTTGTTGTGCTTCATTGCTCTTAATTAGTGTTGGGTGTGATGCGTTTCCTGTCCTTGATCTGTCACCGCTTGTGTGATGCGTTTCCTGTCCTTGATCTGTCACCGCTTGTGTGATGCGTTTCCTGTCCTTGATCTGTCACCCGCTTGCCCCTCCAGCGGCCTCCATGACTGCTCTGGTCATCACCGCCTGCATCATCTGGTGCGTTTGCTCGGCCAAATCCACGCGGCAGAAAGACGGCTTCCACCGGCTCCGGCAGCACCGCGACGACTACGAGGACGATATCCGCCTCACCTCCATGGGCTCGGAGAAATCCCTCCTGACCCACGAGTTCCAGGACGAGAGCGAGAGCGAGGAGGACACGCTGTACGCCAACAAGCTCTGAGCCCCGCCCACTCCCATCAGCGCCCTGCCGGAGCCTCGCCCACTCCCGCCTGTGCCCTGCCGGAGCCCCCGCCCACTCCCGCCTGTGCCCTGCCGGAGCCCCGCCCACTCCCGACAGCGCCCGGCCGGAGCCCCGCCCACTCCCGCCTGTGCCCTGCTGGAGAGGCAGGGACAGCCCCCCCCCCCCCACTCCCCCCCTTACAGACGCAAGTCTCTCCTCCAATCAAGCTCACTTCCTGTACTTCTGTCACTGGCAGTGGCAAACTGAACTGGAGGTGATGCCCGTTTACAAACGCAAACTGACTGAATGCACACAGACGCCAACTCGGCCTGATCCAACCGATATCAACCCCACCGCCACTACACAAACACACACACGCGTGCGCACCGCACACGCACACGCACACGCACACGCACACAGGTCAAATGCAGTGCCTTGACTCTTTGGTGTCTTTTTGACTCACAGGCTAATAGCTGCTCAGGTGCAGATTTTCGGAGCAGGCACCTGGCTTTAATTAAGGCCTTAATTAGTGTGATCAAAGTGACTCGTTGGACGGGAGTTTAAATTGACTGAAAATTAGCCAATGGTTGAAAAGCGGGACTGTGGGGGGGTGTCTTTAATGCAAGCTTTACTGTGCGTTTCGTGGAGCGCGCTCGGTTACGGACGCCTGGTACCCCATTGGACCCGGCCGTATGACGACAAGGGGCGTGGCATCGCCGCTTGTCACCCCTGCATCAGAGCGGGCAGGTTAGCAGCCTCCCGTCACGAGGGCCCGGTTTAAACCGACTGAAAACTCCGCCCAGCCGCTACATCACCTAGCGACCGGGAGTTCCTAATCGAGCGCGCCGCCCGATGTGCCAGGTGGCGTTTGGTTCATGACCCAATCAAAAGTCACCTGCCTTGAGCTCTATCCCCACACTCACCTGCGCCGGGATATTCTATTTATTTTTTCATTTTTTTTGCACACCTGTAATGTATTAAACCCAGAGATGAATTATCTGTTTTTTTTTTTCCTCGAAATTGAAGGACGTTGTTGTTCATAAATGATATTGAAGATGATATTGTGCTTTGTATGTGGAGATATCTATGACCCAAGCTATGAGTGGGGTGATGATGATGATGATGTGTCATGCTGAAGGGTGTAATCTGGGACGGGAACGGGGAGGTGGGGCGTGGAGTTTATTGGGGTTTTGAGATTAATGAACCCCTGCATGTACATGCACTCACACGTCCATCAAAGCGTATGTGCGCCCCTGAAACCACACACCTTTCACCCACTTACCTGCTATGTGACCTCTGACCTTTGACCCAGTCTGTGGACACAATCAGTGGACCCGCCCCCTCAAAAAAAAATACGCACAATAACATGATCACAAACATCACCGCATAGCCACCAATGGCATCTATGACTAGAAAATACCTTTTTTCTTTTTTTTTTTTTTTCTCCCTAATTTGGAGTGTCCCACCGCGCCCACACCACAATGCTCATCACAGCCTCCCTTGTGGTTTCGGGGGGAGCGCTGATGTGCTCTTGTCCGAAGCGGGCAAAGTCAGCCGCCTCTTCTCATCGCACCGCGGTTCGCAAGCCAAGTTCACACAGACCTGAGTCAGAGGAAGACTGGAGTCGATACCCGACCTTGTGTTTATTTTCTCGGAGTGTGTGCCTGTGTGTGTGTGTGTTTGTGTGTGGGTATTTCTTTGCCCCCCCCCCCCCCTTCATTTTCTCCCCTCACAGGATAGCGCGGTTGTCTGCTTAGCGTCTCTTTATCCTGTTAAGCGCTAAAGGTCATTTCCCTTGTTTACTGCTGTGCATTACGTATTAACTCTACAGACCGTGTAGAGCAGCCAGCTGCTGTCTCCGCACTGAGCTCTGCCCCCAAGCCAGAAGGACAGGAGAGGTCTGTATGTCGGCATTTCTGGCCAGGTGAAAAGAGTTTTGGTTGTCCGTGATCATTCTCTGTCCTCTTGGAATATACCTGGACATATTTATTTAAAAATTATCTAAATATTTTTGTAAAATATCCAGATTTTCGCACAGAAAGGCTATGGTTTGAGGTGATTGGATTGTGACCTGTGGCCTAGCCAATCGGGTGCCTGCCGCTGATTGCGTTTGATCTGAGGAAGTGTCACGTGACCCGCAGACATGCCCGCAGGAGGGCTTTAGGGGTGGAGTTGTGTTGGGACTGTGTGTGTAGTGTGTGAGTTTTGTATGATCTTTGCTGTACATTTTCTCTTTTTTTTTAAATAAAAAAATAAAAATAATTACGTGTAGATAGTGAAATGGCAATTGTATGTGAAATAAAATAAGTGCAATTCAATTTAACCATAAATGAGAGAGCGAGCGAGAGATGGCTTGCTTTCATGAAACCCTGTAAGAGCGCAACAAAGTTGAATAAAGTGAAATGAGTTCTGTTGATTTGTGGGCGGGGGCCTATTTGTAGGCAGGGCCCTTGTCAGACAAGGGAACATTTTTTCTCTCCAATTCTGGCCTCTTGTCCCTCAAGGACATCTCCACATATCTCGCCAGCACTAGAATGGAAAACCGATCTCGGCTTCTGCTGATTGCGTATTAAATTACTGCAAACTCCATTTTTGTGCAGGGTGCCCCGTTAAGGAGCTTGTGTAATATGAAACCATTAATCATTTAGCCTCTTTATGGCCCTATGTCTGGCGACGCCCTCTTCGGCTGAGGAGCACGAACTTATAAAACTTTATTTATGTGGCACGTTCGTGCCAATGGGGTCAATGTGCTTCACAATCCAGATTAAAACAGGACAAAATAAAATTAACCGAAAAGGCGAAATTTATAAAAATGGCTTTTAAAAAATAGTTTTTTTAAAGACAAGGAGGCTGTTCTAGAGATTATGGGCCTGGACTGAAAAAACAAGGTATACTTTTGTTCGAAGTCTAGACTCTGGAACAGTCCGGAGATCCTTGTCTCAGCTGTCTATTACGCAGAGTAAGGGGTTAGTTGTGCCGTATAATCAGAGCCCAGTCTAGGACTTACTTTAAAACCCTTTAAGGTGTAAGATCACAAATATGTCATTAGAATGTTCTTAACCCGAAACATTCTAATGCTGATGTAGAAAACCATCACTACTGGTAAATGAAAGCAATGGAGTTCTAGAACACTGACTTAGAACGTAGAACTGACGTCGAAATAAACTCTTCAACTGGTTAAAAGTAATTAAAACCTTAAAAACTGATGCAGTAAGTTATTGGCAACTTGTGCAGCGAGGTAAGGATAGGGTCGTGTGATTGCCTGTTTTGGTTAAAAGTCCTGCTAGAGTTTGGCACTAGTTACAGACTGGCCAGGTCTCATTGGCTCAGGAAGTGGCTGGAATTCTTCATGAACAAGAGCAGTGTTTTTTATGCTCTCTGGCCTTCTGTTCCAAACTAAACTCTGTCCTCAAGTATAAAGGGATGTTGTTTTTTTTAAAATTAGACTTCAAATGTATAAGATTTATCAGAGGGTCAAACCTATATTTGTTTTATCAAAGAATATTCTGTATTCATTAAGGACATAGATCAGTTTCTCAAAGCTGTCATCTTCTGTAATGAAGATTGTTTCACATGCAGGTGTCCACCACAAATTACATAGGGACCATCCATCCATCCATTATCTAACCCCCGCTTATTCCTGGTCAGGGTCGCGGGGGGTGCTGGAAGCCTATCCCAGCATACATTGGGCTAGAGGACCAGTCGTTGGGCTAGGGACCAGTCGTTTAAAATGGAAAATACAATCTTTGTTAAACTTTTAGGGAACATAACTTAATGACAAGAACAGGCCATTCAGCCCAACAATGCTCGCCACAACAACAGACATGCACTCACGCTGATCCTTTATTGGCTACTACCCCCCGCCCCCCCCAACCACCCCCCACCTGGAACGTCAGGTGAGCCTTCCCCACCTGCTACCAAGGCATGATTCAGCAAAAACAAAACAAAAAAAAAGAAAAAAAGATGGGGGGGTGTGGAAGGCTGCAGGTGTATGCCGTCAGTAACCAAAAATTACTCCACTCCGGGAGGACCAATCTGGATTACCCGGAACTTCTCCAGTTTGCCCATGGGAAACGGCGGTTCCCCAGTGAGTCAGCGAGCGACTGGCTGTGTTCTGACACGTGGAGCATCCTGGTAGATCCTCGTACATACGCATATTCAAAAGCCAAATCCACCGGCGCTCTGCTTTTCCATTGTTTACTATGCAAACACAATGCTTGACAAGGTCAACGGGTTTACAATGGTGTGACGCCACAGGGGGGAAAATTCACCAATTAGCCTTGTGCCTTTCCTTCGTGCTTCATGTTAAGCACAGGCTGTTGTACGGTCTTGGCGCTGTACACAAGATGGAAAAACTGTTTACACGGTGTGTAACCTTGCCCAGGGGAACAGGTGGTCTTCCTGCAGGGGCGGGGCATAGGTCTTGTTCCTGTAGGGGCTGAGATCAGGCCCTTAAGGTGGACTGACTTGTTGCAAACACTCTGCCCTAGCAACACACCCTTTTCAGAGACCTTTCTTTGAGAGAAAGGTCTCCAGTTTGGCCAATTTTGTTGCTTAATTGAACGTTTCTTCATTCCCATCCCTGTGTAACAAGGCTATACTCATTGTGGGTGTGGGTGTGGGTGTGTGTGACTGGCTGGTTTTCTCTTAACAAACCGTGCGGTTGTATTGTGGGTGTGCCCAGCCAGGCTTGATGATGATAATACTAGGCTATTTGTTTGTTGCATACGGTCTATGGATTGAGCAAAACCTAAACCAGACATTTTGCTCGGCGCAGATATTTTCGGTCCCAAAAACGAAGAAATGTGTGGGCGGGGGGGGAAAGGAGAACGTCTAGTCAGCCTAGGATGTGCGACTGGTGTGCCTCTGCTTTCCTGCCTCTGAGCCGGAATGGCGGTTTTTCCCCATAAGCTCAATGGGGAGGAAAGCCAAGATGGCCGTGTACAGCAGTAATGCCAGACTGCGTGTTGTTTGAATTGTACGCACATGCTTCCAGAGACTTATAGTCCCCACGTTTAAGAGAGCCTAAACATTGTGTGAAAGTTTGAAAATGGCAACAGGACTAAACTTATCTGGTTGCAGAGTTTTCCCAGGCATAGCATGTGTGTGATCTTTATGCTATTCCAATTTTACTTCACGCCCGCCTCTCTCTTCTCTCCCTCCGTCTGCACATTCCTTTGATCTCCTCCTCCCTTCATTCACTCAGGATCCCCTCAGCTCTTCCACCTCCTTTCTACCTCCGTCAAATCATTCATCCCTCCATCTCCATGTAATTGGTGTTCTCTTGTATTGTAGGTCACTCTAAGTAAGAGTGTCTGCTATATTAGTGCAATGTAATGTAATCTCTCAACTCACATACATACTTCAGTAATATTCATACATGCACACACACATACACACCAACACGGATGCCTACCACACGCACACGCACGCACGCACACACGCACGTACACCAGTCCTGGGAAACGGGGTGGTTTTGGCAGGTGTGCTGCAGTGATTGTGTGATGAATGTAGGGGTTCTAAAGTTGGCTCAGAGTTCCCTCTCTCAGCAGAAGGAGAGACAAACCACAACAGCGTGATTGATGAGAACGCTTATAAGCAGATGGAGGTTTGCCGGAGTCTTCTATACCTGTAATTAAAAACCATTTTTCAAAGTGTGGTTTGGAAGCGATTGGTCAATGGTCACTTTTTTCAATTCAATTAGTAACTGGGGTTCATTAATAGGTTTATCTGGTGTCAATTTGCATAGTAGCCTTGAATAAATGAACTAAGAGGGCTAGTTTTCCTAATTCCCTATTAGTATTTAATTTACAGGCGTCTTTAAAACAGATTCTTTGTGTAAGAGCTCCCCCTTTAATGCTTAAAATACATTTCTGCAGTGGCGGGGCAGTTCTGCTCAGTCCGGGCTCCTCGCAGTGATTGATGAGGCACGGCTGGTGTGAAACGGCAACTGAAGGGAACGCGAAAAAAACAATAACGTCAGTTGACAATGGGGCGCGTACGGAGCGCGTGGGTTTACCGCGGGAATCGCGTGCCCCTGGAGGAACGGCAGCAGCAGCAAACTGTTTGGCGGGGAGACATTGTCGCTGTGGAAACGTTTCTCTCGGGTGTAGACAACAGGGGCTGATTCTGCTGTGTAGATTTGACCCTTTTTGAAGGTTAAGACCTCTGTTTATAATGGGCAAAGTCCCCATGCTTTCAGGGAGGGCTATATGTATTAGTCATATGTTGTGTAACTATCTGTTCAGGGATATAATAATAATAATAAATTATTATTTTTTATTATTGATAGTATTATTAATATGAATTAAAAGAAGTAATAAGAAATAAGTATAATTAATATAATTAACAATTCCTAAAGAAATTGTAGGTGTTGTTGCTTCGCAGTAGTAGTATCAATTGCTAGGAATGGCATAGAAAGATGGTAATATGGCATAGTGTGAGGTGGTAAATAAAAGGTGGAAATGGTATGGAGTGGTAATGCGGTATAAAGGGATCTAAAGAAGGTGAAAGTGTTAAAATATGGAGATGTATTTTGTGGTAAGTAGTCTAAACCTGGAAGTGATACAAAGAAGTAATGAATTGTGATGAAAGCACAGAAAGGTAATGTCAAATCATCCGGAATAGTATTGTTAGGTCATAACAGTGTTGTAGAGGAAGAAATTGTGATGTCATAAGTAGTGTACTATGTTACAGCATTCACATTCTATTACATCAGTTTTTCAAAATGTGCCATTGACTCCCATTCATTTTTTTGGCGATAAAAGGTCAATTATCTGAAAAAGTGTATATAGTAAAAAGTAATAGCAACCTGGATGGTGTATAATGGTATAATATGAGGTATGAATGGTGTTGATGGTGTGAATGGTGTAGGAGGAGAGGTTCTCAAAAAATGGCAGAATAATAAACAGTATGGAGAGTAACAAAAGGTGTGGTTTCACCATAGATATAGAACCATAGATGTGACATATGTCATAGTTAGTGGCACAATCTTTGAGACCATACCCCAGGTAAGATGGTGGCCAGTAACCATGGTTTTATATCTATGAGCCAATCATCAGCTATCTGGCTTCTGAGACCCGATTATTACATCACAGTGGGTTAGAAAGTATATGACACTTTGCCATAGGTTCCTATTACAGCTGTACCCAGGTAAGATGCTGCCAAATTGTTCCATTTCAGAATTCCAAATTACTATTACACCACATGATATGTCATATCTATGGTTCTATATCTATGGGTTTCACAATCATACCTAATAATAGGTTACTGAATAAATCTCTGAAGTTGAAACGCATGCTGATTTGCACGCTGCTGTCCCGAGAAATAAACAATCCATTCTCACTGTCAGTTCCCTGTATCGGCCACAGGGTGTCAGTAAAGCCCCAGCTCCAACCTTTCACAGAGACTAGTACCAAAAATCTGCAAACGTTGCAAGAATTTACACTCTTTCTACGATAACCTCCGCATTTCAAGCAGATATCGCCCCTGGCTGAGCTATTTGGAATGACTGAAGATCAGAGACCAGCCAATTGCTTTCAAACGTTTAAGGACCCAGTGCAATCACAGTGTTTTAATACGTCAAAAGATAAAGATGTATACTTATTTTTTTTCCAAAATTTATATGCAGGAAAATATTTTTTTAAATGATTAAATTCTTTTACATTTTTACATTTTGTTATAATGTCAACTTTGTACTTTATAAACAGGAGAGTTGCTGGATGTTAC
>CM056378.1:5738871-5740376 GCA_029718625.1 Synaphobranchus kaupii
CGCTGTGAGCACTCCCAGAGACCTGCGTCTGCTTGTGCTTCCCAAAATAACACCCCGCTGAGCACTGGATTAGTCACATTTAACCCTTTCCCTTTTCACGTCACGTGGCGCTGTAATGGCGACATGTAGTCCAGCTGTCTCTCGTGTTCATGTTTGTTAATTTGAATGTGTTTTGTTGTGTCGGGCTTTTGTCTTTTGTTTTTTTCATGCGCTGTGTGTCTGTTGTGGTGCAGGGAGGCGGGCTGGAGATTTTTCGGGGAACTCCTGCCGCTTGTTTTGATGATATTGGCGAATTGTCTCGCCCGGATAATTTTGTTTGTGGTCGTCACCATGGAGACGCATTCGCAACATATGCTCGGGAATGTCCGTTGGATCTGCAGCAGCAAAGTTTATCTTCGCTCTTCACCGGAGTTGAAGATGTCGGGACTGATCAGAGAGTGCAGGCGGTCTTCAAAGGGAAACCATGGAAGGGAAGGAGAAGATGGTGCGGGGGAGGAGTGAGGCGACGAGTGGGAAGGCTGATGCAGTTCAGTGCTCCGTTTCAACAGTACAGAGACCGCAACACTGCGTGTATGGAGGAAGAGGCGGAGTTTGTGTATTGGACTGCTAAATGACACTGGACATCTAGGGACAGTGGGGGCTATTTTTAATCATGGCTGTATTCCAATTTAATTCACTTAATTTGATATTGTATGTCTTTATTTGGTGTGTTTGTTTGTGTGTTGTGGGTCTGCCCCACTGTCTATGTCTTTTTTTGTTGTTGTTGGTGGTTACAACTGAAGTTCCCGAAAGGGAAAATAAAAGTTCTTCTATTCTATTCTATTCTATTCTATTTCAAGAGTAGCTATTTTGGAATCTTTTTTTTTCAGTGTTCTAGAACTCTATTGCTTTCAATCACCAGTAGCGTAATTGTTACATCAGCATTAGAATGCACCATTCAGTTAAGAACATCCCAATCACATAATCTGTGATCTTGCACACCTTTAAAGAGTTAATAATAAGCTGAGCTGATCCCAGTGCTGGCTTCAGTGCTGTATATGTCCCTGTTAACATGCCGAACTGTTCTCAGTACAGCCTTGAGCCGCTGTATAAGCCCTAGTTAACACGCAGAGCTGATCCCAGCACAGCTCTTTGGGCACTTTGCTAGCCCTGCTGGGCGAATAACAGCCCTGTAGGGTGATGTAATGCCTCCCAGGGCTGCAGGGTGGGCTGTAGCGCCTGAGTCTCCACTGGCAGCGCCTCACCTGAGACACGCAGCCTGTTGGGTACGGGGGGGGGGCTCATTGTTTTTGACGGGAGTCACCCCTGAGACGGCTAGGAGAGAGGTTTGCTCACACGCCCTGTTTGTGTCAGTGGTGCTGTGTGTGTGTGTGTGTGTGTGTGTGTGTGTGTGTGTGTGTGTGCCTGTGTGTTTGTGTCAGTGGTGCTGTGTGTGTGTGTGTGTGTGTGTGTGTGTGTGTGTGTGTGAATGTGTGTTTGTGTCAGTGGTGCTGTGCGTGTGTGTG
>CM056378.1:5740876-5855876 GCA_029718625.1 Synaphobranchus kaupii
GCCCTAACCCCACGCCCAACCTGCCCTAACCCCACGCCCACCCTGCCCTAACCTACCCCTACCCTGCCCTAACCTACCCCCACCCTGCCCTAACCCCACGCCCAACCTGCCCTAACCTACCCCCACCCTGCCCTAACCTACCCCTACCCTGCCCTAACCTACCCCCACCCTGCCCTAACCCCACCCCTACCCTGCCCTAACCCCACGCCCAACCTGCCCTAACCCCACCTCTACCCTGCCCTAACCCCACGCCCACCCTGCCCTAACCTACCCCCACCCTGCCCTAACCTACCCCCACCCTGCCCTAACCCCACCCCTACCCTGCCCTAACCCCACGCCCACCCTGCCCTAACCTACCCCCACCCTGCCCTAACCCCACGCCCACCCTGCCCTAACCTACCCCCACCCTGCCCTAACCTACCCCTACCCTGCCCTAACCTACCCCCACCCTGCCCTAACCCCACGCCCACCCTGCCCTAACCTACCCCCACCCTGCCCTAACCTACCCCTACCCTGCCCTAACCTACCCCCACCCTGCCCTAACCCCACCCCTACCCTGCCCTAACCCCACGCCCAACCTGCCCTAACCCCACCCCTACCCTGCCCTAACCCCACGCCCACCCTGCCCTAACCTACCCCCACCCTGCCCTAACCTACCCCCACCCTGCCCTAACCCCACCCCTACCCTGCCCTAACCCCACGCCCACCCTGCCCTAACCTACCCCCACCCTGCCCTAACCTACCCCCACCCTGCCCTAACCCCACGCCCACCCTGCCCTAACCTACCCCCACCCTGCCCTAACCTACCCCTACCCTGCCCTAACCTACCCCCACCCTGCCCTAACCCCACCCTGCCCTAACCCCACGCCCACCCTGCCCTAACCTACCCCTACCCTGCCCTAACCTACCCCCACCCTGCCCTAACCCCACGCCCACCCTGCCCTAACCTACCCCCACCCTGCCCTAACCTACCCCTACCCTGCCCTAACCTACCCCCACCCTGCCCTAACCCCACACCTACCCTGCCCTAACCCCACGCCCAACCTGCCCTAACCCCACCCCTACCCTGCCCTAACCCCACGCCCAACCTGCCCTAACCCCACGCCCACCCTGCCCTAACCTACCCCTACCCTGCCCTAACCTACCCCCACCCTGCCCTAACCCCACGCCCACCCTGCCCTAACCTACCCCCACCCTGCCCTAACCTACCCCTACCCTGCCCTAACCTACCCCCACCCTGCCCTAACCCCACCCCTACCCTGCCCTAACCCCACGCCCAACCTGCCCTAACCTACCCCCACCCTGCCCTAACCTACCCCTACCCTGCCCTAACCTACCCCCACCCTGCCCTAACCCCACGCCCACCCTGCCCTAACCTACCCCCACCCTGCCCTAACCTACCCCTACCCTGCCCTAACCTACCCCCACCCTGCCCTAACCCCACCCCTACCCTGCCCTAACCCCACGCCCACCCTGCCCTAACCTACCCCCACCCTGCCCTAACCCCACGCCCACCCTGCCCTAACCTACCCCCACCCTGCCCTAACCTACCCCTACCCTGCCCTAACCCCCACGCCCACCCTGCCCTAACCTACCCCCACCCTGCCCTAACCTACCCCTACCCTGCCCTAACCTACCCCCACCCTGCCCTAACCTACCCCCACCCTGCCCTAACCTACCCCTACCCTGCCCTAACCTACCCCCACCCTGCCCTAACCTACCCCCACCCTGCCCTAACCCCACGCCCACCCTGCCCTAACCCCACCCTACCCTGCCCTAACCTACCCCCACCCTGCCCTAACCTACCCCCACCCTGCCCTAACCCCACGCCCACCCTGCCCTAACCCCACCCTACCCTGCCCTAACCCCACACCCACCCTGCCCTAACCCCACGCCCACCCTGCCCTAACCCCACCCTACCCTGCCCTAACCCCACCCTGCCCTGCCCTAACCCCACCCTGCCCTAACCCCACCCTACCCTGCCCTAACCCCACCCTGCCCTAACCCCACGCCCACGCCCACCCTGCCCTAACCCCACCCCACCCTGCCCTAACCCCACGCCCACCCTGCCCTAACCCCACCCTACCCTGCCCTAACCCCACCCTGCCCTAACCCCACGCTCACCCTGCCCTAACCCCACCCTGCCCTAACCTACCCCCACCCTGCCCTAACCTACCCCTACCCTGCCCTAACCTACCCCCACCCTGCCCTAACCTACCCCCACCCTGCCCTAACCTACCCCCACCCTGCCCTAACCTACCCCTACCCTGCCCTAACCTACCCCCACCCTGCCCTAACCTACCCCCACCCTGCCCTAACCCCACGCCCACCCTGCCCTAACCCCACCCTACCCTGCCCTAACCTACCCCCACCCTGCCCTAACCTACCCCCACCCTGCCCTAACCCCACGCCCACCCTGCCCTAACCCCACCCTACCCTGCCCTAACCCCACACCCACCCTGCCCTAACCCCACCCTACCCTGCCCTAACCCCACCCTGCCCTAACCCCACGCCCACCCTGCCCTAACCCCACCCTACCCTGCCCTAACCCCACCCTGCCCTGCCCTAACCCCACCCTGCCCTAACCCCACCCTACCCTGCCCTAACCCCACCCTGCCCTAACCCCACGCCCACGCCCACCCTGCCCTAACCCCACCCCACCCTGCCCTAACCCCACGCCCACCCTGCCCTAACCCCACCCTACCCTGCCCTAACCCCACCCTGCCCTAACCCCACGCTCACCCTGCCCTAACCCCACCCTACCCTGCCCTAACCCCACCCTGCCCTAACCCCACGCCCACCCTGCCCTAACCCCACCCTGCCCTAACCCCACGCCCACCCTGCCCTAACCCCACCCTGCCCTAACCCCACGCCCACCCTGCCCTAACCCCACCCTGCCCTAACCCCACCCTGCCCTAACCCCACGCTCACCCTGCCCTAACCCCACCCTGCCCTAACTCCACGCCCACCCTGCCCTAACCCCACCCCTACCCTGCCCTAACCCCACCCTGCCCTAACCCCACGCTCACCCTGCCCTAACCCCACCCTGCCCTAACTCCACGCCCACCCTGCCCTAACCCCACCCCTACCCTGCCCTAACCCCACCCTGCCCTAACCCCACGCTCACCCTGCCCTAACCCCACCCTACCCTGCCCTAACCCCACCCTGCCCTAACCCCACCCTACCCTGTCCTAACCCCACCCTGCCCTAACCCCACGCTCACCCTGCCCTAACCCCACCCTGCCCTAACTCCATGCCCACCCTGCCCTAACCCCACCCCTACCCTGCCCTAACCCCACCCTGCCCTAACCCCACCCCTACCCTGCCCTAACCCCACGCCCACCCTGCCCTAACCCCACCCTGCCCTAACCCCACCCCTACCCTGCCCTAACCCCACGCCCACCCTGCCCTAACCTACCCCCACCCTGCCCTAACCCCACGCCCACCCTGCCCTAACCCCACCCTGCCCTAACCCCACGCCCACCCTGCCCTAACCCCACCCTGCCCTAACCCCACACCCACCCTGAGAGAAATATCCAGAATGTGTGAGCACCACTCTCTGGGGGAGACATTTCTGCATGTTTGGGTGGGGTTGGGGGTACATGCCAGATTAGGGGTGATGGGGTTCCTGAATGTCATTTGAGGTGTGTTAATGAGAGCAGATTTAATGTGCAGATATGAACAAGAACACGTTTTGCATGTAAGAACCGCAGTTCAGACTTTTGTTGAAAATAATTACTGACAACTGCCATAAATTGTTTTAGGAGAAGGTCATTTATTGTATCCCAGACAAATTACAGCAAAGGCAATACAAAGTGATACTGTTCTCAAATGTAACAAAATTCATCGAGAATTTGGGACAAAACGACACCGCAAACAAAGTTGAATTAAAATAACACCAATGCATAAAATAAGGATGATGATAATACAACAATGCATATCCATATTTACCTTTCTTTCTCAAACACAATAACATGCTATAGCAATGATCAGTTCTCTTTTTCCAGTGGTTCTAATGTCGCTTCACTTGGGTGGTTAGGGTGTATGGAAAAGTATTAGGGTGTATGGAAAAGTATTAGGGTGTATGGAAAAGCCAGCAACTGCAATGAGTATTAAAAAATGTGAACTGGCCTTTTTTTTCTGGGGGATATTCCACAAAGCGAGATAAGCAAGTTAGTCAGATAAACATGAAATAACTTCTGAAACTTTCTTCAGTATCAGCTGCAGGTAACAATATGTTTGTTTCATACGCCTAAACCGGATTCTAGTGCATTTTCATTAACTGAAATCTCACCAATGTGACGATAGAGCTGGATAATCCTCCTTTGTGAAATACCCCACTGATCTGTTATCTTGAATTTGTGTTCCTAACTTCTATAAAATATCGTATTTTGCCATCAGTTTATGAGCCCTTGCTGAAGACACATCGGTTTTCCTTCCTCCCTGCACCTCCAGGTATTGCTGGAATGTTCTCCATCCTCCTGGCTCCAGTAGGACCCGAGTTGCAGCGTCAGCACAAGCAGGAAGTGCATTTGTTTAAATCGTCCGGTTTGGGTGTGTAAAGGCCCAAGCCTCCCCCATCGGAGCAGCCAGGAGGAGCGTGTTCAAGAGGAGCGTGTTCAGGAGGAGCATGTTCAGGAGGAGCGTGTTCAGGAGGAGCATGTTCAGGAGGAGCGTGTTCAGGAGGAGCGTTTAATGCTTTATTGCAGTAGCATGGACGGGTTTGAATTCCTGTACTTTTCCATTGCCAGGCATTACACAACTTAAGTCCACAGTCAGTCCCACAATCCAACATTTTTATCAAGTGTTCTACTGCCCTCTTGTGGCCGTCATGTGCAGGTGCACGACCAGAGGTCAAGTTCTTAAAGGTGTACTCCAAAATAAAGCTCTCATTTCTTACATATTATGTAACATGTATGGAGATGTTACATTTTTTACACCTGAGAAGGATTCTTCTGAAACACAGCTAGGCCAGAGCAGGACCCGCCCCTCCTGACTGCTGACATCACTGCCACGAAAGGCAGTTATAGGCTGCTGCAGGTGAGGTCACTGCGATGCCGCTGTGTGGTGCTGCTATAAGTAGATCATTCCTGTTCCCCAGAGTGGCCTCTCACCTTTGGCTCATACAGCATTATGTAAGCTCCGATTTCTTAAAGACACCAAGGGTTGTAGATGCCCTTCAACTGAAAGAATCCATCCATTCACCATCTCATTTTATGAATTAAGTATTTTAGGGCCCCAAATCATTTACTCTAAAGTAGTTTAAAGAGCACTTTCTTGACGCCTCACAGAGATTATTGACAGGATCGCTTGTCTCCGTGGTAGCGCACGCCTCCACTCTGCATGGTTACCGGGCAACAGTTTCTGTGCCTGCGATGCATCAGATCCATGCTTCTCCCTGAACCTTTTGATACCAAATGAGGTTTTGCCTTGAGCAACTTATCTCATTTCCAGAGCTTCCTTTCTCCCTGGATTCAGAACTAAAATGTTCCTTACGGAATGAGAGACATTGACACGTTATGACTGAGATGCTGTGTAATGTCAATGAATGACTCATGATGACTGGATGAATGGACCCATACCTCAGATTGCAGCTCAATGTGTGTGTGTGTGCGCAAGAGAGAGAGAAATCAGACGTGATGTCTGAAATATTCTTAGTAATGAAAAATGTCCCAGAAACCTTTTCACCCTACTCCACCACAGCGCCAGCTGTTGGCCTGCCGGCTTTAATCGTCATGGTAACAGCCAAAGGTAGCTGTTTGATGAGTGAATGACTGAATTACTCATTAAATATGTTCCCAGGAATCATGACCCCAGACAGTGTGTGTGTGCGTGTGTGTGTGTGTGTGTGCGTGTGATATGCGCAGCCAGCAGGACATAATGCCAAGGTTTACCATAGAGCAGGTTTTACCATAGAGCGGGTTTTACCATAGAGCAAGGTTTACCATAGAGTGGGTTTTACCATAGAGCAAGGTTTACCATAGAGTGGGTTTTACCATGGTGCATTGTTTTACCATAGAACCCAGTTTGCTTTTCAGCGCTGTGGGTTCACTGGTGACACATCTGGACGAATTGAGGACTCAACATCTGCCTCAGAGGTTTCGAGCTCCCCGTGAAACGTACTTGACCCTTATCTCCCAGCATCTGCTGACTAAGCAGAGAGAGAATGAGCAGCTTGGAGTGTGAACTTTGACCTTTGACACGATGGCTCTCTGCCTGCCTTCAGTTAAAGCAGTGAATGCATACTCGAAAAATGCACCCTCCTTTCCTCCATTACCACCTCCTCTCCTCCGTGCCCCGGATCTTTGGGTGCGTCCCAATATTCTTCACTCCCCACCTACCTTCCTCCACTCCCCCACTACCACTCCTCTCCTACCCGGAAGTACAGGGGGAAGGGAGGGGAGGAGGGGAGTGGAGGAAAGGAGCCGTGAAGAAAATTGGGACAGCGAATCTGCTTCACCGTCATCAAAATCGCCGTCGACTATTAATGAAGTTGCCCCATCATAACTTTGACTGACGCCGAGCCCACAAATATTCCCAAAGCCAATAACAGATCTTCCACATGGTCAGCCCATTTAAAGCTGCTAAATATATTTTAAGTTACAAGTGCAAGTAACCTAGTTGCATGTAGGCTACAGTGTAAATATAGCCTGTATTGCGGTTTGCGTCGAGACACTAATTAACATGTAATCAGCAACATTAGATCAAAGTAAACATGGTGTAGTATAGGCTACGCAAACATAACAATTTACTATAATTCCAGAATCCCGATGTCTGAACATACCGAGCACTAATTCACCTCATAGCGAATCTTGCATCTCACATAGGCAAATTGGGAAACATTTCCATAGATTAGTGGAACGAATTATCATCATATTAGGATATAGACCTATCATTCCCAATGTTCATAGTATCGCAGTGGTCACACCGAAAAACAATTAGGCCTATTTAGCACTGCAACATCTGGAATCAAATTTAACACACTGCATTTCCTTTGGAATGGTTCAATTAATTAATTAATGCTGCATATTCACACACTGAAATGGTAGCTGTCATGCTTAGGCTATATTTATGTAAAGTCATGTTAATTAATAAGCAATATTAATGTGCAAGCAAATAAATAAAGCTGTTTCCCCAACTTAAATTTACGAATTTTTATATAGGATGTGAACCACAAAACGGACTGGCATTTTATTATCCGTTGTAGGATGCCATGTCCTTTGTGTGCTAATAACGTACTGAAGCACACACAATTTAGGCTAAATATCTTGCATTGGGGCATCATTATCTTGGGGAAATTCATATAAGGCATAGCGAGGCATCATCACTGTTGCCTCTGTGGGCGTGAGCACGATGATGTCACCCAAAAATGTGAAAAAACTTCCGCAGTATGATACATCGAGGGGGGGGAGGAAAAGCCAAGTTTGAAGCCGCTTTGCTGGTCTTCTCCACTATTGGGACAGTGGAGGGAGAGAGGAACCAAAGATCGGGTTTCCGGGGCACGGAGTAGAGGAGGTGCTAGTGGAGGAACGGAGGGTGCACTTTTCGACTATTGGGACACACACTTTGTGTTTTAATATAAATGTTGCGGATTACATCTTAATTGCGTATTAATGGCTACATATTGTCTCGACGCAAACCGCAACATCAGGTACATTGTATACTGTACATGCAAATACTTGTACTCAAAATGTAAAATGTAAAAAATGTTCAGTTTTGCATACTTCCGGGTAGGAGAGGAGTGGTAGTGGGGGAGTGGAGGAAAGGAGGAGAGGAGTGGTAGTGGGGGGGTGGAGGAAAGGAGGTGGGGAGAGGTAGTGGGGGAGTGGAGGAAAGGAGGTGGGGAGTGGTAGTGGGGGAGTGGAGGAAAGGAGGTGGGGAATGAAGAATATTGGGACGCAGCCCATGAGGTTCTCAGTGGGGGCGGTGCCTCAGAGAAGTAGGAGGAGTCCTGAGACAAGGGATAAGGGTTGCGGCCATGGAACACGGGAGGAGACGGGCAGCTCTGTGACCCCGCCCCCTGGAGCAGATTCCTAAAGGATGAGTGCTGCTCAGAGGCACCAGTAAATACAGACACTAGTCTGACACAAGGTCAGCCTTATCACATGACTCAGACAGGTCCGACAGACATGCAAACAACAAACACTCACGCGTGAGATTAGAGCTTCTCTTTAACAGACGGAGGGGGGGGGTAATGTGATTACTCAACCTGTGAGCGCCCCTATCAGACTTTCCACGGAATTTAGGAATTTACATAACCGCAGAGACAGGAATCGTCTGGGTGGTGAGTTGTCCTCACGTAACTGTCTGGACTATAGATTACACACGACAACTTTATTACGCTTTCATTCTCTCCCTCTCCCTATTTAAAACCGTCTCTCCTGGGAGCAGCTGCTGGTGGTGTGAAAATCCAGGTTCAGAAAGTAAAAGTCCACCCCCGGAATTTTATTCCAATTAACCTGGATTTGCTAATTAGTACAATTCTACACCCAGGGGATACGACTAATTACTGAAATCAGCCGGCTGAGTTCATGGGTGGAAGAAAGACATGGCAGGATTTTTACTTTCCGCTGCTGGTGGTGTAAAAGTCCATCCTAGGCTGTGTCCGAATCAGAGCCCTATCTACGGTGTCCTGTCTCCTGTGTACTGGCAGATGTGTGCCGTTTAATGTGCGCTGTTTAGTATATGATGTGCAGTATGCTAATAAATATCCTCCATACTATTTTCCAACCGTACTGTGGAAGTGTAAGACGTCCCACCCTTGCGCGGCCATGTCACATGTTGTTACTGACGGAAAACGCCAGCGAAGCTGTACGTCATATTTATGCAACCAAAATATGTGCACTTCTTGAAGTGTGCTCCCGAAAATACTCAACGAAACCCCAGAAGTATATCATATGGGGGTTTTAACTATACTACATTTAGAGAAAATTTCACCTACTAAACTTTCTCATCCTGTCTACTCAAAAAGCATACTTAATAGTATGGAAGGGTGCTAGCCATGTTTCCCACAGTGCAGGACGTGCTGCACCTTCCAAGCTGAAAGCGTGTGTGCGTGTGTGTTCTTTTTACCCCCGGAAGAATTTCACATAGCCTCTGAAGTTTGGACGTTTACTACCGCTTCACGTGTATAGTTAAAGAATAAAAGTTACACCACATTGTGGAGATGATCGTTATGCATTTGATAATAAAGCTATATTGCCCATCCCCAGCACCTGCCCATCTATGCCCCTCTGCCAGAGAGACTGGGCATCTAGTCACACACTGCATGCGATTACGTGCATAAACACCGTCAGCACTGCCCCTCTCTCACGCCAAAAAGGAACACACACCAACATTGCTCTCAAACACCTTTATTTCGGTAGAACACTGAAGCGTGCGCAGCGTTGGAGCCCCTTATGCGGCCATGTTTAATTTGGTTTGAGACAACCTCCCACTGTTTGAACCTGCCATTTGATCTGCTCTAACCCTCAAACCTACAACCTAAGGTCCCCGGCCATTACACTGAACTGCCATCCCACGTACACTCTTATTGATGGGATACCTGTGGTCTTCCTGTGCCAGCTGCTCCAGTCCTCCAGCACAGTGTCGGCATGGGGGAAGAAAATAAATAAATAGAGTGGTAGCTGGCTGCACATGTTCTGTTAATCCTTATCCCCTTGGAAATAACAGAGGATTGGTCCAGTGATGGATTGGCCATTCCAATTGGGGAACAGAGATAAAAACCAAAAAAATATAAATAAAAATTAAATCAGGATAAAAAAAATAATAAGGAGCACGTAGTAAGTTATCCTTGAACCCCCCCCCCCCCCCTTACTTTAACAAACCTCTCCGTTTCTCCTCTTCTCTTTGGGGTGATGCACAGAGGCAGCCACAGCAGTTCTTCAGCTGGCAGCTTTAGCTAGTACACATGGACATAAAGCTTGCCAGTGAAGAACTGCTGCAGGTCAGCCAATAAGCTCGCTCCATCTCACTCTGGGTAGCCAATGAGCACGCCCCATCTCACTGTGGGTAGCCAATAAGCATGGGTTGGGCATTGAAGCAGACCTGTAGGGAGAGAGAACAGGGAGAGGCGTAGCAGTGAGGTTTTGGAATGCAGGCATGCAGAATCTGCCACGTAGAGTGATGATGTCACAACCCGAGGGGGAAGTGGCATGCACATCAGCATTCTTTGCCCAGGAAGTAAACAGGAAGTGGGATGTTACCCAGGGAACAAACTATCAATAGGACTTCCTGTTGTGTGCCTCCCTAGCCCTGGGCCCTGTTCCTCACTAAATGCACAGAGTAAAATCTGGAGCAGTGTTTTTGATTCATATCATGTTCCGTATTTGGGGATTTTTCCAGGTTTTACTCAACAGTTAGCCAGCTAACTCGGTTAGCCAGCTATGAGGACTAGGGCCCTGGTGATGCAGGCTACTTATCCAGGGGGCACACTACAAAGCAGGATTGCAGAGTTAGCTGGATAACTGCACTGAGTAAAATCCGAAACGCTCCCAAATCTGGAACATGGATAGAAGTAAAAAGAGCCGTTTAAGTTTTACTCAGTGCAGTTATCCAGCTAACTCAGTAATTGTGCTTCATAGGATACCCCCCCCCCCCCCCCAGCTCTGCTTCCTAATGCTTATCTCGACTCTCCACCCCCTACATTACATTATAGGCATTTAGCAGACGCTCTTATCCAGAGCGACTTACACAACTTTTTAGCATTTTTTTATTTATTTTACATATTATCCATTTATACAGCTGGATATATACTGAAGCGATTCAGGTTAAGCACCTTGCTCAAGGGTACAACGGCAGTGTCCAACCTGGGAATCGAACCTGCAACCTTTTGGTTACAAGGCCAGTTCCTTAACCCCCTGACCACACCTCCATCAGAGCACATACAAACAGCCCCCAGTCCGTGCACACACACACACACCACACACACCACACACACCACACACACCACACACACCACACACACCACACCACACACACCACACACACCACACACACCACACACACCACACACACCACACACACCACACACACACACACACACACTTTTTTTTTTTTTTTTTTTTTTAAAGAGTTCAGTGCTAAGTAGTGTGTGACTGGATCGCTGGATCGAGCTCAGCTCCAGCTGTGGGGAGAGACAATAGTTTGACAGAGAGGAAATACCAGCCTGGCTGTTTAATGGAAGTGACTGAAACACCAGCCTGGCTGTATAATGGAAATGACTGAAACGCCAGCCTGGCTGTATAATGGAAATGACTGAAACGCCAGCCTGGCTGTATGATGGAAGTGACTGAAACACCAGCCTGGCTGTATAATGGAAATGACTGAAACGCCAGCCTGGCTGTATAATGGAAATGACTGAAACGCCAGCCTGGCTGTATGATGGAAGTGACTGAAACACCAGCCTGGCTGTATAATGGAAGTGACTGAAATACCAGCATGGCTGTATAATGGAAGTGACTGAAATACCAGCCTGGCTGTATAATGGAAGTGACTGAAACACCAGCCTGGCTGTATAATGGAAGTGACTGAAACACCAGCCTGGCTGTATAATGGAAGTGACTGAAACACCAGCCTGGCTGTATAATGGAAGTGACTGAAACACCAGCCTGGCTGTATAATGGAAGTGACTGAAACACCAGCCAGGCTGTATAATGGAAGTGACTGAAACGCCAGCCTGGCTGTATAATGGAAGTGACTGAAATACCAGCCTGGCTGTATAATGGAAGTGACTGAAACACCAGCCTGGCTGTATAATGGAAGTGACTGAAATACCAGCATGGCTGTATAATGGAAGTGACTGTAAAATACATCACGGCTGCATCTGCGCATCTCTCCCAAAGCACTGCAGCCATCAGCCAAAGCGCGCTGACACGCACGCAAGCTCACACAAACAGTACGCACGAGCAGTTACGTTCTACACGTCTCTCTTCATCTCCTCCCCCATCCCTTTCTCCCTCCCTCTGTCTCTCCCTCTCTCTTGGCTCAGGTCTCTGATGTGCATTCCTCAAATGCCTGGTACATGTGGTACAAATTCCAGTCTGTCTGCGCAGACTCCATCTGCAAAACCCTGCAGAGCATGGGGGGGAAAGTGTGTGTGTGTGTGTGCATGCGCATGGGGGAAAAGTGTGTGTGTGTGTGTGCATGCGCATGGGGGAAAAGTGTGTGTGTGTGTGTGCATGCGCATGGGGGGGGGGAAAGTGTGTGTGTGTGCATGCGCATGGGGGGGAAAGTGTGTGTGCATGCGCATGGGGGAAAAGTGTGTGTGTGCATGCGCATGGGGGGGGAAAGTGTGTGTGTGTGCATGCGCATGGGGGAAAGTGTGTGTGTGTGCATGCGCACACGTACAAAAAGCCTCATCTCAATCAGTCCTTTGGCTGTTTGATAATAACATGCGGGGCTGCAGACACAAAAGCATAAAACAAGACATCATGCTTGTCATAGTTTATAATAGTATTTAGAATAGAATAGCATAGCTGATTTACCCACAGCTTACTGTGAACTACATTCAATGTTCATTACTAGGGATAGCTGCTACATTTTGAGAAAGATCTGCTTTGTCTAATCTGTTCTGTAGTTGCTTCGATGACCTTTCTGTATGCACTTATTGTATGTCGCTTTGGATAAACGCGTCTGCTAAATGACTAATGTAATGCAAGGTCTTCAGGCAAGTACCCTGGCGGGGGTACTTATTTGACTGAACCTCTCGCTCTTCTGAGGTTTGCTTGTCATGTCAAATGCTTTGCACCAGAGTGACTTTACAAAATGTGCATCTGCTAACTAAATAAATTGGCTTAATTTGTGGCGGATACTGCCAGAAAAGGATCCAGAACCTCTCTGTCTGTACGGAAAGAGATCTCACAGATGTGCTCTACGGGTCACACTGTACAGAACAGCACATGTATAGGCAAGGGTCTCTAACTCTTTGAAGAGTAGGTTTGTTTTTTAAATTTATTTATTTATTTTCAAAATTCTAAGTCAGTGTTCTAGAACTTCCATTGCTTTCCATTACCAGGAGTGATTTTTACATCAGCATTAGAATGTTCAGTTATGCGATTTACATTCTAAATCACATATTTGTGATCTTACACCTTGCAGGATTAAAAAGGCTTACACACCAGTTAGAGAGAGTGCTCCATCACTGCCAGAATCACCACAGTGACTAATAAGTCACATGAGCAGAGGGGCGAGGTGGGGCTCTCTCTGCACAGTCACCGCCTTACTGGTTGTGCTTGCACTCTGTAAGGGACAGACAGACACAGACAGACAGAGCTCAGCCTCCACTAAAGCAGGTCCAACTGTATCTCACTCCCAAGGCCATACGAACACAGACACAGCTCTACTAGACGAGCCCGGGCCAATCAGACCCAAAGCAGAGAACAAAACCTTGTTGGCTTTGCCCTCACTTGGGATAACAACTCTCCTACCACATATTACACAGAGCTACCAGCGTCACATCCTACCACATATTACACAGAGCTCCCAGCGTCACATCCTACCACATATTACACAGAGCTCCCAGCGTCACATCCTACCACATATTACAGAGCTACCAGCGTCACATCCTGGCCCATTACAGAGCTCTGAGCATCACATCCTGGCCCATTACAGAGCTCTGAACATCACATCCTGGCCCATTACAGAGCTCTGAGCATCACATCCTGGCCCATTACAGAGCTCTGAACGTCACATTCTGGCCCATTACAGAGCTGTGAGCATCACATCCTGGCCCATTACAGAGCTCTGATCGTCACATCCTGGCCCATTACAGAGCTCCCAGCGTCACATCCTGGCCCATTACAGAGCTCTGAACGTCACATCCTGGCCCATTACAGAGCTCTGAACGTCACATCCTGGCCCATTACAGAGCTCTGAACGTCACATTCTGGCCCATTACAGAGCTCTGACCATCACATTCTGGCCCATTACAGAGCTCTGACCATCACATCCTGGCCCATTACAGAGCTCTGAACATCACATCCTGGCCCATTACAGAGCTCTGAACATCACATCCTGGCCCATTACAGAGCTCTGAACATCACATCCTGGCCCATTACAGAGCTCGGAACGTCACCTCCTGACTCATTACAGAGCTCTGAGCATCACATCCTGGCCCATTACAGAGCTCTGACCGTCACATCCTGGCCCATTACAGAGCTCTGAACGTCACATCCTGGCCCATTACAGAGCTCTGAACGTCACATTACAGAGCTGTGAGGATCACATCCTGGCCCATTACAGAGCTCTGACCATCACATCCTGGCCCATTACAGAGCTCTGAACATCACCTCCTGACCCATTACAGAGCTCTGAGCATCACATCCTGGCCCATTACAGAGCTCTGAACGTCACATTCTGGCCCATTACAGAGCTGTGAGCATCACATCCTGGCCCATTACAGAGCTCTGATCGTCACATCCTGGCCCATTACAGAGCTCCCAGCGTCACATCCTGGCCCATTACAGAGCTCTGAACATCACATCCTGGCCCATTACAGAGCTCTGAACGTCACATCCTGGCCCATTACAGAGCTCTGAACGTCACATTCTGGCCCATTACAGAGCTCTGACCATCACATCCTGGCCCATTACAGAGCTCTGACCATCACATCCTGGCCCATTACAGAGCTCTGAACATCACATCCTGGCCCATTACAGAGCTCTGAACATCACATCCTGGCCCATTACAGAGCTCTGAACATCACATCCTGGCCCATTACAGAGCTCGGAACGTCACCTCCTGACTCATTACAGAGCTCTGAGCATCACATCCTGGCCCATTACAGAGCTCTGACCGTCACATCCTGGCCCATTACAGAGCTCTGAACGTCACATCCTGGCCCATTACAGAGCTCTGAACGTCACATTACAGAGCTGTGAGGATCACATCCTGGCCCATTACAGAGCTCTGACCATCACATCCTGGCCCATTACAGAGCTCTGAACATCACCTCCTGACCCATTACAGAGCTCTAAGCATCACATCCTGGCCCATTACAGAGCTCTGACCGTCACATCCTGGCCCATTACAGAGCTCTGATCGTCACATCCTGGCCCATTACAGAGCTCTGAGTGTCCCCTGGTCTAGAAAGCACTACAGATTAACTGCAGTAATTACTGCTCAGCAGGTCTCACATGTGGTAAACCTTTTTCCTCAGAAGATCGGCTGACAAACACAGTCGTGCTGCTCCAAAGACAGAAGTGTGATCAGTTATATTTAAGGGCACCGACAGTCACCCGCTGAACTGCTAACGGTAGAGAGACACGAAGGAGAACAGGGTACAGGGCCTCCCCTTGAACAGAGCCGTTAGTGTGCAGAAATGTGCGAGCGAGGATGGCAATGCAGTTCAGCCGTCTCCAGTAACAGAAAGCCTTGAACACAAAACGCTGACATAGCCGAGACGGGGCCCACCTGTATTTGTGCGTCCCCCTGAAGCCATGGGTCAGCTGTGCAAGGTCAGAGCCTAACGCTAAATGTGCTGCGGGCCCCGCCATGCCCTCCAGTAAAATCCTTCACATACCCACCAGATCACATGAGCCCGGAGAAGGATCGTGCACCTTTCTCTACCCTTATCAGGTCCAGAGTGTTCAAACCAAGGCAAACACGGATAAAGACGGCAGCAGTCGGGAACAGTCACACTTTAACCGCGCGTGCACAGCCACTGAGTGTTGAAATCCCTGGACTGCCCGGTTGCATAAGCATGTGTCGAAGGAAGCAGGTAAACATTTGGTTAAACTTACATAATTCGTGTTGCCTGGAGGAGAAAATGTAAGGAATAAATAACTGAAGGAACTGTGCAAAATTATTTTTGAAAGGAGTGCATTATTTGCTGTAAATAAGCACTATGAATCTTTCTTAAAGTTAACTTGGCAGTATGTACACGTGGTGTCATTTCTTTTGCCTACGCTGATGCGTTACAGGCTACGTGACATTAACCGTTTCTACATGACATTTATACCATTCACGTACTCATCTGACGTGGTGTTCTCGGTCCCAGTCATACGAGCGTGGTTTAAAAGAGAGCTTCAACAGCCACCGCTTGAAAAGCGAATCGTTATTTTTCTTCTTTACTTTCACGTGACCAAACGATATTTTAATCATTTACATCCATAATCTGTATTGCGTTCAGGACGTTGTCAAACTTTAGTAAAAGCATTATTAGACTGTTGATTTACAGAAATACTAGAAACGGAAACAGTCTTACTGAAAGAAAATAATTCCTCTATCTCGCGCAGAACAGGGTGCGGCCGCATGGAATCTGCTGTCTGGCTCACGTCCTGACTGATTCACTTTAAAAGGTAAAAATATAGGACATCCTTAAAAAGAACGACGCGATGTGAGTCTACGTGGTTCTCGCTAAGAATCAGTTTTGTTGTTCAGGCAACAGTAGGTCCTATAGCCTAAGCATTACAAATTAAATGCTGCCAAGTTATGTCAAAAAGCCTAATATTTCAAAAATCATCGCGAGATAATGAACAGCAAACATATCGCCACAAAGTTAGAAATCCAGCCGAATATGCTCTTTTAAATCATCTCGCACTTAATGAGGTAGAACAGTAGCCAAACTACGGCCCGGCATTATTCTCACCTGACTTGATAAGACTCGACAAGCACCGCGATCCAGATTCAGCTCGTAAAGGCGAGTTTAATGCAATAAAATTTAAAACTTATAACATAAATAAATGAACGAAGGTAGACTACAGCCATGCAGACTAAAGTACACGCCCACCGTCTCTTCAAATCTGTATTAGAGTGTTCCAAGTTGTAGCCTACGGGATAGGCTAGCTACTTATTGTGTTAGCTGAAAAGCCATTTTCACTTATTGTTAGTTTTAATAATCCTATTTATTATAGTGTAGAATTATAATCAATAATTTTTATGTAGCCTACCCCACACACACACACACACACACACACACGAAACGGGCCTACGTTCACGTAGCTCCGTATGCTGCAGTTGGGTACCCCAAGAATATGCAATTGTTAAGTAAATTAGCAGCGAAAGGCCAGCTTCATGTAGGCTATCGGAATCTACCTCCAATGACAGCTTGCATTTCTTATTGTGCGATTGACAGCGACACAAGCTATCAGACTTCCCAAACCTGTAAAGTCTGTAAGAAGTTATCGGGACTTCATTGAGGATAAGCTTAGAGTTCACTTACTTTTCCAGTGAAATCCCACAAAATCGCCGTTGCCTCCGCAGCTCGGTGTCACTCTGCACGCATTTTAGCGTTTTCTCTGGCTCCAAACGTCCTGCGTGACTGAAGTAAAGGCTTTATCCGCGTCAGAGAGAGAGAGAAAGAGCGAGAGAGAGAGAGAGAGAGAGAGAGAGAGAGAGAGAGAGAGAGAGAGCGCGAGAAGGGGGGCGGGGGTCCCTCCAACACCGGCACTTCCCCCATGCCCAAACTAACACCCTATAGTTACTTTAAACTCAAGTAAACTGATTAAACGCACCTTTATATCACGAGATGTTATTGTTCATCCGATTTCCTATGAACTATGAATCATCACCCTATCTAAATAATGACCGTAACGTTTCGCAATTGTAACTGCAATACTAAGAGACCTTACTGGCAATGCAACTTTTGTCGCCTATCAATCCTGTATTTAAGCGAATGTTTCTTCCCGTATCTTTTGTCAGCGTCTAAAATCCAGATTAAAACCGAGCCGTTCAGTGGCCCACTGCCTACATGACCACACGGCTCAAGTAAATAGACAATAATCATGAAACGATCATTAAAGATCAACCTTCATCCTCAATCAATTTAGACAGCCCAGCCAAATGCAGTCGGTTACAAAATGCCTTCCGCTAGACGGGGATTTTAAAATAGGCTACATTTGTAAAAACTGCCGTTTACGCACAAATATATTACCTTATAATGTCAAGACAATTCATTAACGTCGATTCAGAGAGACTCAGTCCTTGTTCCACTGTTTCCATTTATTTTTGAGCAGTTCTAGTACGAATAGTCACGTCTCGATCCTCACGTTTAACTCTCTTCAGCAAGCCGGCTTCTCACTCCGATCAGCTGGCAGCGCGATGACGCGTTTATGAATAGCTGGCCAATCAAATTGTAACGTCAAAGAGCAGCTCTGACGTCCACCGTGTATAGATGATGATTGCCAGGTTTCTCAGCCAATTAAGCATTATAATTTGGCTGGAACCAGGCGGGGAAAATGTAGGCTGCATTCACCTAATTAAAAAAATACATGCGCAAAATACCTTTCAATTTTAAGCAATTACGCTAAGCTAAAAAAAAAAACTGTAATGGAGCTTGTTTAATTAGTTTTTTTTCCTTTGAGATTACGTTGGTCAACATAAACTCATGTAGCCTACGTGTAATTACTCAGTTTTGCAGAATTTGTATAAGTCTGAGATTATTCCATGAACATAAACGAAACAAAGGAACAGTTCCCAGCAAATTGCTGAGTTTAAATATGTGTTGGTATATTTTAAGCGAAAATAGCCCTCTTATTGGAAGGTATAGTTGTAATTTGAAGTACTTTTTCGTATTTAATTAAGACAATAACTGGTTCTAAGATATCCTTATTGAACGAGGACAGCAGATCTGTTATTTATTAATACCAAATTGATTATGGAGCACGTTGTATCTTGACATTTAGACATGACATTCACAGCCCTCCGGTCTTTAATATAAGTTACAGTAGTCTAATTTTATTTAAAAATATATTTTATTATTGGGGTGCTGGAGAGATCAACAGATAATGCCATGTCATTCAAATCACTATTGTACAACACTATTGATTGCATACACACACACGCGCACACACATTGTTGCAACAACAATAATCTCTTAGAGCATTATCATTATTAGATCATAAAGCATCATTGGTCAGAGCTCACGTCACGGGTTATTCTGACACAGACTGGACGTCAAGCCATTTGGAACTTCGTGTTCCGCGAGACAATCGCCTGACTCTTTCCCGTCTAAAAAGGCGAATCAACCAATACATCTGCGGTATACTACAGAAAAAGATAACAATGCCAATTTATCGTCATGGAGGATACTTTACACATATTATTACAGGATAATTGTCATTAGTGCAGTACTGATACCAGATGGAATGGACATGATAATAGCCTACAGCATCTATTTAACGGAGACGTACAACACGCTATAGTAATTATGTTCGTTGTGTGGGTTCCTGCTTTTCTTGCAGGAAAGTAGCAATATGTTTAATTGTATACAACATATTGTGCTAAAATAAAATCATTGTGTATCTCACATACACCTTATAAGGCGTCATGCCCCCCCCCCCCCCCCACACTTCAGATCTGCTCTGTATTACATAAGTTATCATCACTTATTTCTTATTTTGCATAACTGTAAATAACAATGAAATAATCCTGAAATATATGCCAGGTCATTTGGTATGCAAACAATATAATGAAAGCTGAGGGACAGGAATAGAGTATGACTGGGCCAATGGGAACTGCCATCATGACATTGCACAAAAGACAGCAAATTCTGTGATTATGACATCACAGAGGGGACAGTGAGGGCTGTCATTATGACATCACAGAAAGGACAGTGAGGGCACAGAAAGGACAGTGAGGGCTGTCATTATGACATCACAGAAAGGACAGTGAGGGCACACAGAGGTCAGTCAGGGAAGGCACAGAGAGAGACATGAAGCAGGGAGAGGAATGAGAGCACTGCAGCCCAGCGACAGTTTGTTCTTCTTGTTTAGTTTTTTTTTTACATGGCAAAGTATGAGAAGAATTTGTTATAGAGCTGAGAGCTGTGGAGAACGGCAGATCTGTTGGTGAGGGGGGGAGGGTTTTTGCGAGCGTGGCCATGGTGAACACGGAGGAATGCTTCTGCCTGATCACTGACATCACTCACTGCTGCGTGTTTCAGATTCACACGGCCACGTCCCATCGCTGCTACCCTCCAAGGAGCGGCCTGGAATCCGCTGCTCCCTGAATGGACCGTGCCCGCTCCCGTTCTCTGACCGGATCTGTGACTGTGTTCTGCGTGCAGCACCTTGGAAAACACAAGGATTCCCGCATGAACATCACATCACAAATGGTCCCGTTGGTCAAACAGACGTGCCTTTGGCGGACCACATTTAAGTATGAGATACTGTAACGTTAGCCTGCTACGTAGCTACATTTTTACATACAAACTGACTGGCATTTCATTCTGCTCTGTTCAGTTAAAATGCTCATTGGCAAACTACTGTGGCTTGTGAAGTTGCTGACCTGGCCGAGGTCAGAGACAGCATTAGGGAGATGGAAGCCTTTTCTTTAACGTAGTTCTTGTTCCCTATAAGTACAGCCGGCCTCAGAAACCACTGGACAGAGACAGGACGGTGTGCCAGGTCTATAATCCATTTGGGTGAAACGACAGGCCTGCCGGACTGCCAGGAGCAGCGCACGGCATGGATCCATTAATCAGGTCTAAAGATGGAATCACCGCAGATTTCCCTGACCTGCTAGTCTGTGAATCTGTGTCTGTGAGTCTATGTTAGTGCCATCACCCATACACCTGTACATCAGCGAACTGATGAGTCTTTCAGTTTTTGTGTGTGCGTGTGTGTGTGTGTGTATGTGTGTGTGTGGCTGTGTGTGTGTGTGGCTGTGTGTGTGTGTGTGCATCCTGTCACTTTAAGAACTGACTTCAGCAGAAGAGAACTGATTAGTGGTGCTGCTGGCAGCCAACCATGAGAGCTGCTGAGTGGATCCCGGAGCCAATGAGAGGTCCCGCTGGGTGGAGGTTACAAAACCCGGCTGAACTCAGTGACTCAGCAGAGAGGAGTGCGTGCGAGATGACACTTAGAGAAATTTAAAGGGACAGTGCAGGGCGAAAACAAACCCACAAGGCTCAAATACACCAAGACTCACACACACACACACACACACACACACACACACACACACACACACACACACAGCCAGTGAGCTACAGTGCTGAACTCACAGCCCAGTACCCCCCCCCCCCCCCCCCCCCCCCCCGGCCCCGGGAGGCACATGTCGTTGGAGTCCTGGTACACGCTGCACATGACACAGCAATTCCCTCCAGTGATATTTCAGATCAAATGCGCCACGGTAACGCCATAAAGGGCTCTGCCCTGTCTGTGAGTGCTGGCACCGCCATTGGCACGGCTCCTAATTTCAATATTTTTCAGCTGGCAGGAAAAAATATACAAATTAGTGTTTCTGTGGAAGAGCCGAACAGAATGTACTTAGTACTGCTGGAGGCAGAAACTCACCGCCAGCCCCCCCCCCCTCTGCAAACGCTGCATTCTGTGAGACAGCCGAGCTTAACGCTGCATTCTGCGCGACAGCCGAGCTTAACGCTGCATTCTGCGAGACCGCCGAGCTTAACGCTGCATTCTGCGAGACCGCCGAGCTTAACGCTGCATTCTGCGAGACCGCCGAGGTTAACGTTGCATTCTGTGAGACCGCCGAGCTTAACGCTGCATTCTGCGAGACAGCCGAGCTTAACGCTGCATTCTGCGAGACGCCCGGTGCATTCTGCCTGTTCACTGTCCATAGATAAGTTACGGAAACATACAAGTAACAATCCCACAGGAAATTCATGCAGAATGTTTCTTACGATCCAACATTCCAGTAGAACTGGCATTGTGACACATTCGTTCCACCCCGCCCAACCCCCCCCCCCCCCACCCCCACACCCCCACCCCCTTCATCTCCAGCCATGCCCCACCTTTATAAACCGTTTATTTCTGTTTTCATACAGATTTCCCAGAACTGCACTCTGTTCTCGGAGAATTCAGTCCAAGTGCAAACTGGCTTCCCTGGGGGTGTGTCTGTGGCGTAGCCTGTAAAAGCACCGTCCACACGCTCATTTTGAGCCGCAACGGTTATGGTTCAAATCCGACCGATCTTTGTCGCGTGCCGCTCCCTCTCTCTCTCGCTCCCCATTCTTCCCGTCTCTCTACACTGTGCTGCCCAATAAAGCCGTTGTCCCCGTTTCACACTGGCCTGCATATATCCCCAGAGACCCTCGGCTCTGCCTAATCCCAACAGAAGAAAGTGGCACGCTCCTCTCCTCTAACCATGCGGTCCAAACACCTCCACACTGTGTCCGAATCAGAGCCCTATCTACTGCGTCCTGTGTACTGTGTACTAGCATAGCGTATACTGCTTACTGCATACTGTTTAGTGATGCAGTATGCAAAAAAATATCCTCCATACTATTATCAGAAAAAACCTGGAAATATGTATATAATCTCGGAATTTTAAGTGCCATACATTTAGAGAACATTTCGCCTACTTGACAATGTTTCATCCAGTGTACTCAACTAGCATACGCAATGGTATAGAAGGGGCTTTGATTCGGACAGAGGCCATAATTAGGGCTTATACCTGTTAATTTAATCACATCCTCCAGGTAGGCAAAGCACAGGTAAAACCCATGTGAAAAACTCATGCACAGCTGTGAGCTCTTGTACACCTTTGCTCGGTGTTGTAGATATGAGAGGACTGTGGCCTTATTCACAAGGCCACTGCTTGCCTGCAGATAGGATTAAAATGCATTCATGTGATGTAACACAGGGATCAGCCACAGACAGTTGAAACCGTGGAAACCTGGTCTAGAGGAGAACGGTGGGCGTGTCACATGATTAGAAACACTGGGGACAGGGTGACAGATACAGAGAGGGGTCAACAAAAGGTCAACTTTACTGTACCAAATCTGCCTTAGTTTATGAGTCAGTGGTGGTGGTGTTTAGTGATGAGTTATGGTGATGTTTAGTGATTAGTGGTGAGTCAGTGACGAGTCACAATGACGGTGGTGTATAGTCATTGGTGGTGAGTCACAGTGACGGTGGTGTTTAGTGATTAATGGTGAGTCACAGTGATGGTGGTGTTTAGTGATTAATGCTGAGCCACAGTGACGGTGGTGTTTAGTCATTGGTGGTGAGTCACAGTGATGGTGGTGTTTAGTGATGAGTCATGGTGATGTTTAGTGATCAGTGGTGAGTCAGTGACGAGTCACAATGACGGTGGTGTATAGTCATTGGTGGTGAGTCAGTGACGGTGGTGTTTAGTGATTAATGGTGAGTCACAGTGATGGTGGTGTTTAGTGATTAATGGTGAGTCACAGTGACGGTGGTGTTTAGTCATTGGTGGTGAGTCACAGTGATGGTGGTGTTTAGTGATTAGTGGCAAGTCACAGTGACGGTGGTGTTTAGTCATTGGTGGTGAGTCACAGTGATGGTGGTGTTTAGTGATCAGTGTTGAGTCACGGTGGTGCTGCAGTGGTGCAGTATTAATTATTAGCTCCTGGACTTGTGTGTTATACAGTTAACATGTGACAATTGTTACAAAGTGTCGACTATGAATGGAGATAGAATTAACAAAAATAAAAAAGTATTTTGTAATATGACCCACTCTTGTACCATAGATATGCATATACACTCTACGTCTTTTACGTTTTTACTTCCGAGTTACTTACTGAAATTGTCGGGTGAGTGCTCAGTTCTGCAGATGAGTGTGCTCCTGAATTCCCTCAACAAAACCCCGGAAATAAGGGGTTCATCCTGGTATTTTAAGTGCCCCCATTTGTGAGAAAAAGTCGCCCACTCAAAAGCTTTTTGACGAAGTGGACTCAAATATGCGCCTAAAAGGGGTGAAGGGCTCTGATTCGGACACAGCCTTGGTCTTGCGAAGGCCAGACTTTGTGATAAACACAAAATCTGGTTCATAGACTTGCCTATCACGGCAAAGAGCCGCCCACTTTGACAAGTTGGCGCCTTTGATTGACATGCAATACAACCGACCACAGACCGCCTATGTTCCGTGACGTATTGAGCCGGTAGATTCAGATACAGCGCTACAAGAAAAACAGACTCACGTGAAACAAATTTACACAAATGACACGGCGATCTCCAGTAAAACAGTCCATCACACCGAAGAAATGTCGTGAACTTCAAAAACTTTCTTCAATCGTTAAGCTCTTAGTCTCGGTCCGAAACACTCAATGTTCTTGATGGATTCGCAGCATTCGCTAGTTACCGATTTGTTAGCACAACTTGCTTCCCAGTGGACTGATAAAACCCTATGCATCGCATCGTACCGGAAATATGCAAACACTCCTGTGATTGACAGTGCTGCTAGCCAATGAGTGCGGACTGTCAGTTTCCCGAAGTCCTACCCAGCTTATGCAAGCCTATGCATCAGACACTGCGTACGAAGTGTGTCAGAGCGGCTGAGGCTGAGACTAGCACCTACTTCACTACCTGTCTCACTCTTTGACCTCACTCAGCTGTGTGTGTGAGTTTGTGCTCTAGCACATTTCTGCACATATCTTATGGACTAATCATACACCCTTTCATATCCCAGCCGCACACACACACACACACGCACACACACACTCTCTCTCACACACACACACACACGCACACACACACTCTCTCTCACACACACACACACACACTCACACTTTCTCTCACACACACACACACACACAAGCACACTCACACACACACATGCGTGTGCACACACACACACACACACGCGTACACACACAAGCACACTCACACACACACAAGCACACACACACACACACACGCGTACACACACCCACATTCAATCATAGGCCCCACACTCTTCTCAATTTATAAACACACTCACACTCTCTCACACACACACACACTCACACAAGCACACACACATGCGTGCACACACACACACTCAATCCTAGGCCCCACACTCTTCTCAATATATAAATAACATTGCCTGTGCCGTTGGAAATTCCTCTGTGCTCCATCCATGTATATGCTGATGGTACTCCTGTATTCAGCTGGCCCCTCCCCTACAGGACACTGGCCCCTCCCCTACAGGGTACTGGCCCCTCCCCTACAGGACACTGGCCCCTCCCCTACAGGGTACTGGCCCCTCCCCTACAGGACAGCTTCCTTAAAACACAGCAGGCTTTCTCTACACTGAAACCTCCGTTAAATGCATCTAAAACAATGGTCATGTGGTTTGGAAGGAAAGTTTCTGTTCCCCTCCTGGATATCACAACAAGTGATGGTTCTGTTCTCGAGCTCTGTCACCTCGTGTCAATGGAATGTGGCCGACAGCACTCTGTCATTCTTCTAGCACATAAGCAAGCTGTGGGCAAAAGTTGTATCCAGGCTTTGCATTTTGCACAGGAGTCGCTGCTCCTTCACTGCCAAACTAACATTCAAACAGTGGCCATTCTCTCTGTCCACATTAGTCTCAGGAGACTCAGATGAAGACTGAGCTCGACAGGCTAGATGTTGTGCACAACTACGCCAACAGATTTGTCACAAATGCTCATTTGAAACCTCACCCCTGTTCACCACTTCTGTTAACTGGCTATCCTTACACACTCAACAAAATATCCACTGTTTATCATGTTTATTTACAAAGCTCTCCTTGGTGTGTTCCCATGGACGGCGCTATACCGGGGCAAGGGTGGGCTATAGCCCCGTCACAAATTTGCTTAGCCCCGGTTTAGCCCCCCCCCCCCCCCCCCCCCCCCCAGGCATTTTAATAACATTTTAATAATTATAATAAAAATATAGCTATATATAAAAGTAAATCAACAATTCTAATCCCTTTCTGATATTCACCCTGGCTACGCAGCGTATGTAGCCTATGCTATGACGTAGGCTACGGGTGTGGGGATGTGTGTGTGTGTAGGGACTCGGGAGGTCAAGCAAATGACAAAATAACGTAAACTGATTTCTAACGTTAGCAAACCAGTGTTTCCCATAGCCTACAATACATCAGGCCTACAGAGTTCGCAACCATGTCAAAAAAATATTAAATGGAAACGTCATTGTTTGAAAACTAATTTACTATCATTTTAAAATCAATAAAAAATGTGTTCGCATAAGCTCTCCATGTGATCCGTCTTCGGAAATGATCAACTACTGGTGTGTGGACCTCCGTAGGTAGCAACTCCCAAGTGTAAACTACAGTGTTTTGATTGGCGGTAGACTAATCTCACAACATTGGCTGCTTGGCCATGCACAGATGAGTAGATTTGGAAAGCGAATAACTAACCTAAATTAGCTAAATGATCATTTTCAATCTTCGTCATCTCGACTTCAGCTAATAAGAAGAGCTTGCCTCCAAAAAATGGTCAGGTACCGTTAAAGATCTAATTTCTTCCATGTAGCTAAATGTATAAGCTAAATGAGATAGGGGAGAGTGGTGACAGTGGAAGCTGTTCTGATAATACAGAAACCAACGCAAATGTTACGGTGCAGCTTTATGGAGCACACCTAGGAGCATAACTAACTGATATGTAAAGTTTGCGATCTTCGTTAGATAATGAAACTCCTAAATGTCCCAACCACAGAGCAGCGGTTAAACAACGACATTTTAGCCGTCTTTTCTGACATAACGTTACACTGATAATTTATCCTCTCTTCTCACGTCCTTTTTCATTATTTTCCTGTGTCTTATTTTCTTTGATGTCTGATATTTTTAAGTATTCGTATTGATGAAGCCAAATGACATTTGTAATGCCATTTCAATTGACAGAATTGTACAATTCTGACTGTTGTATAGATGCTCTGCCACTTGTGCAGGCCCCCCCAGCGCACACACAAAAGCCATCCTGGGGGAAACACAGCTAACCTTAGCACCCCCATGTATTGACCTAGCCCACCCTTAGCCCAGGGAGAGAAAAGTTCCTGGCGCCGTCACTGTGTGTTCCTAAATTGAAGACCCTGGTGCTAAAAGTACGGAAGTCACAAAATGTATATTTTGAGAAAATCAAATACGAAAATATCATTGATCCATAAAATCAGTCATTAAAAGTTTTGCTATTTTTATGCATTGCTTAGGCACCTTTTCTGTTAACAATATGTATAGGGTGGACATAGCTAAACAACTACAACATGTTTCTATGCTCAACTTGAATTGTCTAAAAATGTGACCAGCACTTTTAGCACCAGGGTCTTCAATTGTGTATCCTATTACAAGCCACATCCTCCACCTACAACACCAGTTCTTCCAGTCACATTCTGTTGAAGGATCCCAAAGACAATACCTCCCTCTGTCAATCCTCGTTCCAGGCCGATACAGCCAGAAACCGGAATGAGCTGTAAAAATGTATGTGATGTAGCATACCATCACATCTAAACGAACGTGTGAAATCTGTATGTCATGGTAAATATGGATCCCTTATATTTTGTTTATATACTTTTGTTTTTTATGCCACAGGTCAAACATTGTACAACGATCTCCAATAAACTGTGGAAGTATCAGCTGTAATATAAATTAAATGCTTGAGAATGCAAATGTTGCGTGCAATATTAATGCTGTCCACAAGATGGCCATTCTCATAAACACGCCGTCTAAATAGGCTCCCGTTGAAAAGATGGCCGAGGCTTCTTATTCAATTGTACAAAAGAACAAAACTACACTGATTTAATCCATCAAACGCAATGTAAGAGTGAACATACAGTGAGACACATATTATCTCTGCAGCATGCACTGCATGTAATGTGTGTCTATGAAACCAGACTCATTGTGACTGTGAGCCTATGATTTTATAAGAAAATTAAGAACAATTAGATGAAAAAGCCATCTATTCTTATCTTAGATCTTTTGTGTACTGCATTGTGGGAAGGTCTCAATGCTCATAGGTATATATATGTGAAAATACGATACTGGGACACGTAAACGTGACATAGACACCAAAAAAATTAATTGTTGCAAAAAACCAATGCAAACACATTTATTTACAAGTTTGACAACTCTCTGACTCTATCAAAAAGAAAGAAGATAGTTCAATAACCGGAAATAGTCTTTTCAGGTCATATAAAATGTACCACAGTAGTGCTAACGTAGGCTATGTAACATGGTGTCTCAATGACACGTGAGTGAAAAAGTATAACTTATTTTTTCAAATTCATTAAAGTGTAGATACCCCATCCGAGGCGGTCCACAATGAAACTGGACTTTGAAGCTCTAATCTATTTATGGCTGTGTAATACCCGGTTGATTAGAGGACACCGTTACGTACGTAATCAATGCAAGAAAAGATTAATTTTAGTTTCGTTTCTGCATGCAGAATCCTACCTTTCAATATGCTGACACGATTATAATACGATGGCTGTGTAAATGCTTTGATTTGGACGATTTTGATAAACTGGTGCGAGGTAAAACGTGAACGGCTTAGGTACCTAACCGCCTGAGGAAGCTTGGACAGGCAAGGTTATCAGGCTCCTGTAGCGTCGGCAGCAATTGAAACAAAACAATTCTTAGTACTTTCGTACCAGACAGTAATGCTCTTTTTTTTAGGTTGACCAATCCACCAGCCATGAAACACGTGGGTAAACGATTCATGCTTATGTAGCTACGATTGGGACACGGAAAGAAAGTCAGCACTATATATTCCCCTTGTTTTAAAGTATCGTGGAGTGTATGAATTTGGGCACATATATTTTTTTACTTGGCTTATGCATGACAGAAACAAACAAAGATCGATCCGATATATATTTATTTTTCATGATTGCCGACGGCATCTTGTGTACATAACTCTCAGGACACAATGAATTACGTACATGAGCCTGATTAATTTTGCTCTCCCATATGAATACGAGCGACAACTTTCACTAAGCAAAGTGGGGTTTAGAAAGGCATATCAAACGTCTTCAAAAATATTTGGTTGAAAGAAATGTAGGCCATTAGGATAGGTATATATTTCCACATCAATTATGACAGTGTAAAAATGTCACATTTTCGTGTCCTATTACAGTTTTTTACGATTGCTTTGACTCATTTTGCACAACAGAGTTTCAATGTGCAAAACTCTTAACACAGAATGCTATACTGCTCATTTTGGGTTCAAAATGTAATATAGCATGCAAAATAAAAATACCAGCGTCAAATGAGAGAATATTATATGCAAAAGTTTATCACAGCACCAGAACATTAGATATTTCAAACAATGAACTTAAATCATTTCTGCATTTTCAATATACAACAGTCATCATGAAATAATGCTGCCAAACACAAAATCCTTCTGATAAAAAAAGAGTTTGAAAGTGTTTTTTGGTCATAACGCAAAATGCTATACTCCTAATCTTGGGCTCAAAATCATATATAGCATGCATAATAGAAACAACTGAACCAAATTAGATTGTATTTCATGCTAAAGTTTATCATAGTGTCAGAACAGTGGAGTTTAATTATTGGTGCATTTTCAAATACAACGGCCATTATCAAATAATGCGGTCAAAACACAAAATACTTGTTACCAAAAAAGACTATGCAATGGTCATTTCCTCATAAATACTTGGAATTATGTACAGCAATCATCCCCTGTGATAGACTGCAGTTTTGCGCTTGTGTTTTTTATGAAAGACAAACAAAATATTATATTAGATTATATGAAGTTTAATCATTAAAGAAAAATCATACAGTAATGCAGTACTGTAAACTCAACTGTATTGTACAGTAAAAAACAAAAACAACAGTAAAAGCAAAAACAGTTACAGTAACAACAAACTTTACTGTGAAGTAAAAAAAAAAACTGCTTCTCGGTGCTTATGCAGCATTATTGCCTCTCCGCTGCATTTGGCCACAGAATTTTGTCGACGTCGCATCTGATGTCTTCGTTGGCAAGACAGCGCTGGTAAAATCTTTTAGAGTGCCTTGTCCACCCCTGACACTGCTGGGCTGTAATGTCATCGCATGCCTCATCCATGGCCTGAAGGAGCGTTTCCTGCTCATATGGACACCTATCGTATACCTTCCACCTCCAGGCCGAGAAAAACCTCCTCGATGGGGTTCAGAAAGGGGGGGTAAGGTGGAAGGAATTGGAATCGGAACTCTGGATGGGCTGTAAACCAGTCTTGCACAGCCAATGCACGATAGAAGTTTACATTGTCCCAGACAATGATGAACACCATCGGAGCATTTGGCTGTACGAGACGGTTGTACAGCCCATCCAGAAAATGTATGAGCCGCATGGAGTTGTATGCCCTCAGCAGGTCAGGCTGACCAATCAGGGATGGATGTGTGTGGGTCTGCCCAATGGTCTCAGGGCCGGGTCTAGGCAAACTAGGCATGTACAGTACCTATTACCTATATACTGTATATTTACTGTACATTGTCCACGACCATGACCACGTCCTTCGTTGCCAACCTCAACCTCACTGACCTGCTCCATGTTGTCAGAAACTACCATTCAGGTTTATAAGCAGCCTTTTATGAAGTGGTGAAGATATTATCAATTGTGTTGCAATGCTACTCACCTGGGCAAGGTTGTTGGAAGTACTGAGACATGACTACAAACACCTGTTGAATTGATCTAGTGATCTGCATTTGTAGTAATAAACATTTGAACATTGTTGTAATATCAGGTGGCTGTATTCTGAGAATGGAGCATATGATTTAGAGTTTGGCACTTTGTATTAACAGTTTTGCACTTTGTATGTCAGCATAGGATGCAGTGTCTTAAGGTAAGAATTCTGCAAGTCAGTTTAGCACTTTGCGTTAACAGTTTTACACTTTGTATGCCAGCATAGGATGTAGTGTCTTCGAGCATGAATTTTGAAAGTCAGTTTGGCACTTTGCATTTTGAGTTTTGTACATTGAAATTCTGCTGTGCAAAATGAGTCAAAGCAATCGTAAAAAACTGTAATGGGTAAAAATCGAAAACAAAGTTTAAATTTACAACAGTTCAAGAAGGTCTGGCCCATGAGTTTATGTTATATATTACATGGCAATATGAAGTACCACATACAAGTAAAACTTTCCCATAAAGTCAACACAAGACACTTTGGTAAACAAATGAAAATCACTTTAAAAAATCTCTCCAGTATCATATTTTTACATACATTATATATATATATATATATATATACACACATTATGGAGGTACAGTACTGTTGCCGGTTTCTGAACAAGTCTGTTCACTGGTGCCTTTTAGATTTAAGCTGTGGACACGGAAAATACAGAAAATGATAATGACTGTATGATGTGAATCCAGCCGTAAAATGTATATTACAGTATTCCAGGTGCTTTACAGAATCAAACAACAAGCCCGTGTGAATCAAACAACAAGCCTGTGTGAATCAGACAACAAGCCTGTGTGAATCAGACAACAAGCCTGTGTGAATGAATCAAACAACAAGCCCGTGTGAATCAAACAAGCCAGTGTGAATCAGACAACAAGCCTGTGTGAATGAATCAAACAACAAGCCCGTGTGAATCAGACAACAAGCCTGTGTGAATGAATCAAACAAGCCTGTGTGAATGAATCAAACAACAAGCCCGTGTGAATCAAACAAGCATGTGTGAATGAATCAAACAACAAGCCAGTGTGAATCAAACAAGCCTGTCTGAATGAATCAAACAACAAAGCCCGTGTGAATCAAAACAAGCCTGTCTGAATGAATCAAACAACAAGCCTGTGTGAATGAATCAAACAAGCCTGTGTGAATGAATCAAACAACAAGCCCGTGTGAATCAAACAAGCATGTGTGAATGAATCAAACAACAAGCCAGTGTGAATCAAACAAGCCTGTCTGAATGAATCAAACAACAAGCCCGTGTGAATCAAACAAGCCTGTCTGAATGAATCAAACAACAAGCCTGTGTGAATCAAACAAGCCTGTGTGAATGAATCAAACAACAAGCCCGTGTGAATCAGACAACTTGGAGTGAGAAGAAAGGTGAGCATAGCAATAGATACCTCACAGTGATACGTTTATTATTTATTATTAGCAGTACACACAAATCAGATATAAAAAGTACAAGAACACACAATCACACCCAAATATCTATCACAGAGCAGTTTCAACATCCCACACTTACCTCTCTCTAGACTGGTTTCAGCAGTCACATAGTCAATATTTAACACCCCCCCTCACTGTAACTAAGACTGACACTAAAACTCGGATAGGGATATTGTACAGAAGGGAACACAGACTCCCTGCTTACAGCTCTCAGTATAAACCCACTCCAACAGAACTAACACCAAATACCAAACATACACATTAATAACATGAATAACTCAGGGACAAAAACATTTTTTTTAAATCTGAACTTTTAGAAAGTAAAATAAGACATTATACAACAGTACAACAATGCTGAATATGACATCGGACATCTTTACAATCTATTGCAGGGGTGTCCAATCTTAGCTGAAAAGGATCGGTGTGGGTGCAGGGTTTTGTTCTAGCCCAGCACTAAGACACCCGATTCTGCTTATCAAGAGCTTCATTGAAGACTGTGATTAGTTAATTATTACTGCTGGACTAGAACAAAAGCCTGCACCCACACCGGCCCTTTTAGGATAAGATTGGACACCCGCTAGTTTAATGTGTGCATGAGTGCGCGTTTTGAAACTGAATGTCCTTTCTCCTCTCACTGCCTTTACTTGGTACTCTACCACGGTCGATTGGACCCTTGTTGCCATGATACAAGGCGGCGACTCCCGGTTTGACCGACCGCCATCTTTACTGGCACCAGTTTAGCTCCAGAACCTGAGAGGGTTCTACAGCAGTCAGAGTGGAACCCGTCAGAGTGGAACCTGTATGTTTGGGTTCTTTACACAGTGGGCTGCACTCGTTTACGGACGGGAGGGTACCGGGAAGGGCGTGGCGTCGCCGCTGCATCAGAGCGGGCCGGTTGGCAGCCTCCCGCCGAGATGGCCTGGTTTTAAACCGAGTGAAAACTCCGCCCAGCCGCTATGTCACCTAGCGACAGGGAGCCCCTAATGGAGCATTGCCCAGTGACTCACACAGAGGGTGTGGTCTCACAGTGTCTGAGTTGGAGGGCGTGGCCTAAGCGACGTTGCCCTGGGGACGGGGGACGGGGGGGGTGTGGCTATAGAGGCGGTCAGCGGTGTGTAGGAACGCTGCCAGCTGTAGATGTCGCGGATGGCGTGGGGGGCGCGGCAGACGGGCGGCGGGCTTCTTGCAGGTGCTGCCGCTGCGATGGCGGATGGTCCTGCCGCTAGCTCCGCCCCCCGGCGCCCTGCGGCGGGGCGTGGCCAGGCGGGGCGCGCTGTTCCCCTCGCCCGAGCAGAAGTCGGTGGCGGCGCAGAAGAACTGGAGCAGGGCGCAGTGGCTCCAGGCGTCGGTGGGCGTGGCGAAGCCGCAGTGCCCGCCCCTGGAGCTCAGCAGCAGGAAGAGGTGGGGGTTACTGTGGAAGAGCTCCAGGGGGAGGGTCTGGTTCGGGGGTCCCCTCACCGGGTCGTCCCGGCTGCACACGCACAGCACGGGCACCGCCACCTCGTCCACGTCCCGCAGAGGCTCGTTACTCTCCCAATACCCCTCCCAGCTGGCCCCGCCCACCACCGGCCCGCAGAACAGCGCCTCCTCCAGGCCACGCAGGGAGCTGCTGGAGAACACTGAGTCTGTAGGGATCACCTCCCCCAGAGCGGTCCTGTATCTACACCACACACACACACACACTCATCATTACCATTTTCACTACATTATTAGTGTCATCATTACATTTACATTTTATCACTTAAGCCAAATCTGCATTAAAAAGATGAGGCTACATGCAGAGACAACACAGCTAGTGTCAGATCTGATAGGCAAAGTGTCATCAACCTTATGGGTTCCTGTGCTCGTTTACAGACCCCAACATAGCTACCCTCCACAACATAGCATCATAGTGTTAGCGCCCGCTACCCTCCACAACATAGCATCATAGTGTTAGCGCCCGCTACCCTCCACAACATAGCATCATAGTGTTAGCGCCCGCTACCCTCCACAACATAGCATCATAGTGTTAGCGCCCGCTACCCTCCACAACATAGCATCATAGTGTTAGCGCCCGCTACCCTCCACAAAATAGCGTCATAGTGTTAGCGGCCCGCTACCCTACACAACATAGCGTCATAGTGTTAGCGCCCCCCTACCCTCCACAACATAGCATCAGTGTTAGCGCCCCCTACCCTCCACAACATAGCATCATAGTGTTAGCGCCCGCTACCCTCCACAACATAGCATCATAGTGTTAGCGCCTGCTACCCTCCACAACATAGCATCATAGTGTTAGCGCCCGCTACCCTCCACAACATAGCATCATAGTGTTAGCGCTCGCTACCCTCCACAACATAGCGTCATAGTGTTAGCGCCCCCTACCCTCCACAACATAGCATCAGTGTTAGCGCCCCCTACCCTCCACAACATAGCATCAGTGTTAGCGCCCCCTACCCTCCACAACATAGCATCATAGTGTTAGCGCCCGCTACCCTCCACAACATAGCGTCATAGTGTTAGCGCCCCCTACCCTCCACAACATAACCACAACATAACGCCCGCTACCCTCCACAACATAACCACAACATAACGCCCGCTACCCTCCACAACATAACGCCCGTTACCCTCTACAACATAACCACAACATAACGCCCGCTACCCTCCACAACATAACGTCATAGTGTTAACGCCCGCTACCCTCCACAACATAACGCCATAGTGTTAACGCCCGCTACCCTCCACAACATAACGTCATAGTGTTAACGCCCGCTACCCTCCACAACATAACGCCATAGTGTTAACGCCCGCTACCCTCCACAACATAACATCATAGTGTTAACGCCCGCTACCCTCCACAACATAACGCCATAGTGTTAACGCTCGCTACCCTCCACAACATAACGTCATAGTGTTAACGCCCGCTACCCTCCACAACATAACATCATAGTGTTAACCCCCGCTACCCTCCACAACATAACGTTAAGAGTCACTGTGCAGAAACCAGAGGAGACTGAGAGCAAAGTGCTGTAAGCGGCAGAGTCATTTGCGCTCATAGTGTTAAATGTAGCATTAGCGGGGCTAATTATTCTCAGAATTAGAGTTTGTTGAATCAAGATGCAATAAACCAGTGCTCATCATCACCATCATCTGCGTTAGAGTAAGTGCAGTGTGTGTGTGTGTGTGTGTGTGTGTGTGTGTGTGTGTGTGTGTGTGTGTGTGTGTGTGTGTGTGTGTGTGTGTGTGTGTGTGTGTGTGTGTGTGTGAGAAAGAGTGTGTGTGTGTGGGTGTGGGGCGCAGTGTGTGTCTGTGGTATCCAGTGTGTGTGTGTGTGTGTGTGGGGGGGGGGGGGGGGGGGGGGCGCAGTGTGTCTGTGGTATCCAGTGTGTGTGTGTGTGTGTGTGTGTGTGAGAGTGGGTGTGGGGCGCAGTGTGTGTCTGTGGTATCCAGTGTGTGTGTGTGTGGGGCGCAGTGTGTCTGTGGTATCCAGTGTGTGTGTGTGTGTGTGTGTGTGTGTGTGTGTGTGTGTGTGTGTGTGTGTGTGTGTGTGTGGTATCCAGTGAGCATGCTGCAGTACCTGCTGAGGCAGATCTTCTGGTAGAGCAGCAGTGCTGAGTGATAGAGCCAGTAGAGGGCGCTGTCGTACCAGGCCTGGCAGCGCAGGATGGGGGAGATACAGGCGGCTGCAGTCAGATAGCTGGAGGATCCACACTCGCCCAGGTAAGACAGGAGCAGGCCCGACCCAGTGCTCTCGCTCACCGCATACAGCCGGCCCGCGGGCTGCCGGTACCGAATGTAGCACACCGCCTCCCGAAGGTCCGTCGGGTCGCCGAACTGCTGCAGCCGCGGCGTGCCCAGGGGCGTGCCGTTCTGCCCACGCCGGTTAAACACCACCGGGAGGTAGCCATGACACAGGCCCACCTCACACAGCTACGAGGAGAACACAAATCTGCTGCACATTTACTGTGAAGGACAGTGCATCTGTTACACATAGGGTGCGTCCCAATACTTGAAAAATGTATCCTCCTTTCCTCCACTACCACCTCCTCTCCTCTGTGCCCCGGAAACCATATTAATTGTTACAAATGAATTGCAAACCGCAATGTCGGGTACATTTTATACTGTACATGCAACTACTTGTACTTGAAACGTACAGGCAGTTTTGCATACTTCCGGGTAGGAGACGAGTGGAGGAAAGGAGGTAAGAAGTGAAGATTATTGGGACGCACCTCTAGATTGACTGTGAAGCATAGCGCCTCTCCTAAATTACTTCACTAACTATCCAGCTGTATAAATACATTTTATATAAGCCAGTGGTCCCCAAACCTGTTCCTGGAGATCTACCGTCCTGTAGGTTTTCACTCCAACCCTAAGCACATCTCATTCAACAGCTAGAGATCTCATTGCACTGCCAATTAGAATCAGGTGTGCCAAATTAGGGTTAAAATGACAGGATGTAGGTTGGGGACCACTGATATAAGCTCTGCATTCACTGCTAGCATAATGCTAAGACAACAAAAAGCTACACAAAATATCATCCAAGGAATAGTAGAAAAACAGATTAACAAGAAATCGCTGTGATGTTCAGTTTCATTGAATTAGGCTGACCAGACGTCCTCTTTTTCCTGGACATTTCTTCTTTTTGGAACCGAAAATATCCATCCAGGCGGGATTTCTAAATTACTACAATGTCTGTTTAGGATTTGAATGATCCAACAGAAGCAAACTGCTCTGGGTGGGAGGAAGAGGAGAAGGTGGAGTGTGCAGCGCCCCCTAGAGGGCCACTCCCTGCAGTGTGTGCCTGATTGAGCTTATATATATATATATATATATATATATATATATCCCACAATACACTGCGGCACTTGGGAGTCACTTCATGCTAACTACACCAGATTAACTCCATAATTATGGATTATATATACACTACTCACAAAAAGTTAGGGATATTCGGCTTTCGGGTGAAATTTCAGGATGAACCTAAAATGCACTATAACCTTTACAGGTGAAATTAATTTGACCTTCTCTAAACTTTTGAATGCACATGTCCAACTATTCAATGTTTCAGTACTTTTTGCACAACTTGCTGTTCTCTAACAAGGAGCTGAACGGCAAAATTCACAACAGGTGTTTGATCCATGAATCGACCAATAAATTTCCTGGTTCAATTAGAATTGGCATTTAAACAGTCCTCTTCATCATGCTGTTCACATTTTGACATCATGAGACCAAGACGACACCTAACAATTGATCAACAGTACCTCGCCATTGCGAGGCTTCAAACAGGATGTTCTCAGAGGGAAGTGGCCACTGAGCTTAGAGTGTCACAGTGTCATCAGCAGGTTGCAACAGAGATACAGAGAGACTGGAAGAGTCACAGAAAGGCATAGAAGTGGACGTCCTTTGGCCACATCCCACACTGATGACCGCTTCATTGTGAACAGTGCCCTGCGGAACCGGATGATGAATGCCACTCAACTCCAGGCACATTTAAGGGAGGTGAGAGGCACCCAAGTGTCACGTCAGACCATTCGAAACCGTTTACATCAGCGTGGTCTGCGTGCTAGACGACCTGCAAGGGTACCTGACCACACCACCAGGCACAGGCGTCATCGTCTTGCATGGGCCAGGGAGCATTTACGCTGGACGAGGGACCAGTGGGCCTCAGTGCTGTTCTCTGATGAAAGTCGATTCACGTTGAGCAGAAATGATAGACGTCAAGGAGAGCGCTATGCATCAGCCACTGCTGTCACCAGACGACCCTTTGGTGGTGGCGGTGTTACAGTGTGGGCAGGTGTGTCTAGTCAATACAGAACTGCCCTACACTTCGTGAATGGTACAGTGACAAGCCCATACTACCTGAATAACATCATTAATCCAGTCATTGTGCCCCTGCATGAACAACACAGGCCTAATTTCATCTTCATGGACGACAATGCTCCAGCTCATCGAGGTCGCATCATTAGGGAAAGGCTGCTGGAGACTGGGGTACCTCAAATGGAGTGGCCTGCACTTTCTCCAGACCTGAATCCCATAGAAAACCTATGGGATCAGCTGACTCACCGTGTAGAGGCTCGTAACTCTGTACCCCAGAACCTCAATGACCTGAGGGCCGCCCTTCAAGAAGAGTGGGATGCCATGCCTCAGCAGACAATAAGTCGACTTGTGAACAGCAGGAGACGTCGTTGTCAAGCTGTAATTGATGCTCAAGGGCACATGACAAGTTATTGAGACATTGACATTTTTGTTGTGGTATACCCACCACTGTTGTTGGCTTTTGTTTCAATAAATTGTTTGAGATGAGGAAATCACCATTGCATGCTTCTACTTAAATGCCCTACTTTCATGATACGTATAATATCACTGTAGCGTGAACTTACATTTTCCATAAATTTCACTCGAAAGCCAAATATCCCTAACTTTTTGTGAGTAGTGTAATTATCTGGCCTTTTAAGGAGTATCAATAAGCATGGCTACCCATAATCCAGCTCTGTTGTGTGACTGAAACCATGGAAACGAGGGCAGGTCTAACAGGGGCGGGGCTAACAGGAACTGGGTGAACAGGATTGAGGCGAGGAGGAATCACTCCAGTACTTTTCCAAGCACTCCATGGTCTCACTGTCAACAGCATGAGGAATTCCATCAGAGTGGCAGCAGGTAGAGAGAACACACACACACACACACACACACACATATACAAGCTCAGAGTGGCAACAGGTACAGCACACACACGCCGACACACACACACACACACACACACACACACACACACACACACACACACACACACTCTGCAGTCCCACATTCCACATGTCCTCGCTGATCCCCACAACTCCTCAAACCTCACAACCCTGCTCTGACCCCAACCCCTCCCTCCCCACAGCATTTCCACTACAAAGTCAATCAGCACGTTCTGTTCTTCCTTTCTTCCATCCATCCATCCATCCTGTCCTCCCTTCCTCCCTTCCCCTGATCAATAGAGCAGGGACAGGTCTGAGCAATATGGCAGAAACCTTGCCTGGTCAACCAATAGTTATACACCATTACCGTCATCTCAAATATTCCCACTAAAATTCAAGCATACATGCATTAATCTGCCACACACACACACACACATACACACACACACACTGCCACAATCAGGTGAGTTACAGCCCTGCTACACTGGGGTTGTGAGACCCACTAAGACCACATCTACGCGCAGCAGCTGCAACTTCCTGTGCGAGAGACTGCCAGCCTCGCGCTCAAGAGCACAGAACTATGACTCACTGACACACAGTTTACACCTTAGACCCCACTGAAGAAACATAACATACTACGGACAGAGCTCATATCCCATCCAGCTCATATAGAGCTCATATGGTCAGGCTCATGGCATCATATACTACAGAGTTTATGACATCACAGAGGTGGAAGTAACTTTTCGGTCCCAAAGAATACCCCTGAACTCGAAATTCACCGTTACAGCGTGACCTTTCAGACCAACATGGAGGTAAACATCCCCCCGAGAGACAGTGAGCAGTGTGTGTGTGTGTGTGTGTGTGTGTGAGGGAGTGTGTGCGTGTGCATGTGGCAGTACAGAGAAGGTCTCCAAGGCCCAGAACCTCTCAGAGGAGACGTAATCATAATGACGCACACGCCTCCACACGAGGAGGAGACGCCACTGTCCTCGTTCAGGTCGGAGCTGACCCAGATAGCACAGCAACTGAAAGAGAACGCACCCACCTCTCTTTCTCTCTCTCCCTCTCTCTCTACCTGCACTACTTCCCCCTCATCATCATCAAAACCACACACACACACACACACACATGCATGCAAATCTGCACTCTCACTCACCACACACACACACACACACACACACAGCCGTGCATGCAAATCTGCACTCTCACTCACCACACACACACACACACACACACACACACACACACAGCCATGCATGCAAATCTGCACTCTCACTCACTCACTCACCACACACACACACACACACACACACACACACACACACACAGCCGTGCATGCAGCTCTGCACTCACGCACAAGTGCACGCAAACACATGCATATGCACTATGACGGTGTAGTAAAAGGCTGTGAGTAGCAGCATTATGATACAGGCCATTTTACAGAAAATAAATTTTAAGTAGCAGTGTGGTAAGTTCTACGAGCAGCATAGTAGTAAAGGGCTTTGAGTAGCAGCAGAATATACAGTCAAGCTGGAAAGTCTGCACACCCCTTTCACCTTCTCCACGTTTTATTACGTTACAGACTTATACTACAATAGATTGAGTTAATTTTTTGCCTCAAACATCTACACACAATAGCCAATAATGACGAAGTGAAAACAGGTTTTTAGAAATTATGAAATTTTATTTTACTGACAAAAATAGGTTATTTAGGGGTTACATATCTGTACACACTTGGGAATCACACTTGGGCGTCTTGGGAAAGAAGCTACGAGCTTGGCACACTTGTTTCTGGACATTTTTGCCCATTCCTCTTGGCATATCCTTGCAAGCTCCGTCAGGTTGGATGGGGAGCGTCGGTACACAGCCATTTTCAGCTCTTTCCACAGATGTTCAATTGGATTCAGGTCAGGGCTCTGGCTGGGCCACTCAAGGACATGCACAGACTTTCTCTGAAGCCACTCCTTTGTTCTCTTGGCTGTGTGCTTTGGGTCGTTGTCATGTTGGAAGGTAAACCTTCACCCCAGTCTGAGGTCCAGAGCGCTCTGGAGCAGGTTTTCTTCAAGGATCTCGGTGTACTTAGCTGCATTCATCTTTCCCTCTATCAGGACTAGTCACCCCGTTCCCGCTGCTGAAAAACATCCCCACATCATGATGCTGCCACCGCCATGCTTCACTGTAGGGATGGTATTAGCCAGGTGATGAGCGGTGCCTGGTTTCCTCCAGACGTGACGCTTGGTATTCAGGCCAAAAAGTTCAATTTTGGTTTCATCAGACCAGAGAATCTTGATTCCCATGGTTTGAGAGTCCTCTAGGTGCCTTTTGGCAAACTCCAAGCGGGCTGTGATGTGCCTTTTACTAAGGAGGGGCTTCCGTCTGGCCACTCTACCATAAAGGCCTGATTGGTGGAGTGCTGCCTGGATGGTTGATCTTCTGAAAGGTTCTCCCATTTCCACAAGGATACGCTGGAGCTCTGTCAGAGTGACCCTCGGGTTCCTGCTCACCTCCCTGGTCAAGGCCCGTCTTCCCCGATTGCTCAGTTTGGCCGGGCGGCCAGGTCTAGGAAGATTCTTGGTGGTTCCAAACTTCTTACATTTACGAATGATGGTGGCCACTGTGCTCTTTGGGACCTGTAAAGCTGCAGAGATTTTTCTGTACCCTTCTCCAGATCTATGCCTTGACACAATCCTGTTTCTGAGGTCTGCAGATAATTCCTTTGACCCCATGGCTTGGAGTTTGCTCTGACATGCACTGTCAACTGTGGGACCTTATATAGGCAGGTGTTGGCAATCCCCAATCATGTCCAATCAATTGAATTTATCACATGTGGACTCCAATTAAGTTGTAGAAACATCTCAAGCAGTATCAGTGGAAACAAAATGCACCTCAGCTCACTTTTGGGTGTCATATCAAACACGTGTGTACATATGATATTTTACATTTTGATTTTTAATAAATTAGCACAAATGTCTAAAAACCTGTTTTCACTTTGTCATTATGGGCTATTTTGTGTAGAATTTTGAAACAAAAAATGAACTCAATCTATTGTAGAATATGTTTGTAACGTAATAAAACATGGAGAAGGTGAAAGGGCTGTACAGACTTTCCGGCTTGACTGTAAAAGGCCTGTCAGTTGCAATAATAGGGATGAGTGTAACAGTATAGTAAAAGGTGCTTTGAGCAGGAGTGTATTACACAGCCCAGAGAGGAGAAAAGTGTGAGCTCGTGGGGAAAAGGGATCCGTTACTCTCTCGCCAAACACAACCGTCTGAAACGTAAGAGGTAAGGGTAAAGGTAAGAGAATACCACAGATCATCCTACAAATGTCAGGCTGCAGGCCAAAAGAAAAGAAAAAAAAAAAGTTTGATTTAAAATAAACAAGTGAAATATGCCTATTCAAGTTATGATAAATATCAAAAACATTACAGTATAGCTTTATGTTCTGAGGTGTGCATGTAGGTGTGTGTGTGTGCGCGTTTGTGAATGTGTGAATGCATTTTGTGTGTGAATGATTGTTTGAATAGTGAGACTTGTCTAAATGTGGTTGCTGTTAACACTGATCTGAGGTCAGGGCTAGCAGGCCTATGTGCCAATCCCCAAAAGACAACAATGACCCAAGAATCCAGCAAGTTGTTTTTGACTCTCACCCAAATGCACACAGACACAGAAATTCAGGCCGATTTGATTTTTTAAGAAAGCCCTTTGGAAACAGGTTTTCTAGTACATACTGGCATTTCTCTGTACAGCATCTTTGTGACAGTTCTCTGTAAAAAGCGCTATACAAATAAAATTGATTTGAATTTAATCTTATCACCGTTAAAACTGATTTCAAATACTTCAAATTCTAAGAATCTAAATATCATAAATCTAGCACTGGGTGCCACAGTACAGTACAGACATTTTTGACATGGCACACCAGCGGACAGACGCACGGACATCAATAACACCTGGTGGACACACACACTAACACCTGGTGGACATCAACATTACCTTCAGGACATTCGTGGTGATTTTCCCAAAGGAGTTCGGAATGATAAGGAGGACGGGATTTGTGGAATTGCTCGCCGTCCTCCTCAGTTTGTGCCACGCGACGGCCGTACCCGCCACAGCCCAGTCCAGCGCCACCAAACCGTCGTCGCTCATCAGCAGGTGGTCGCGCGCGAAACGCACGGCACTCTCGGAGGGCCAGCAGCAGACGCCGGAAACCGTCTGCAGGAAAGGGCTCGCGCGCCAGCTCCATTTCGAACCCGAGGGAAAATGAGAGAAAGTCGGACAGTTCTTCACGAGGTGACTGGCCAGAGCAGAGGGCTTGCAAATCAACGTGACAGCGGACGCCCCCGCGGATGCTGGGGCATCGGCAGCGTTGTGATCAGAGAGGCAGCCGTTTGACAAGCAGTCTTTGCCCCGGCACTGAGAAAGGTCCCTTCCCAGCCCACGGAGGAGCGCATTAGACGGACTTCTCCATCTGAGGTAGCGCAACACCGTCCAGAGGCAGGCCACCAGTATGAGCGTACAAACAGCAACGAACCATTGTACCATCGCACAGCTGGGAGTTGTGTGCAAAATCTACACGAGTATGCTTGTTTAATATAGCTAAATCCGACCCAAAAATGCAGTTAGAAAAAAAAAATTATATATATATTTCTATAACTGAAAAAGACGCTGCATTATTTCTCCATTTCATCCACAGAGCATAGGCTAGTCTCCGACCGCAAAGCAGAAACAGTTGCTGTGGCTTTCATTTGCCAAATATTGTTGCATAATTCCACTTTCAGTCACAACAGGTCCAAAGTTACAAAGACATTTAAAGTTTGTTCTGATCAAAAATGTGCCAAGAGGACACAAAAGAGAGGTTTTCACTGCTGGTGAACCCACCTGCTTCACTTCGTGAAGCGAAGGAGAAGTCTGCAGACAGGCGCTCGAAAGAAGAAATGGTCTAACTCACTCCTAGCGTGGGTTTCACTCAATAGTGAGTCTATGCTGGTCAAAGGTAGCGCGACACACACTTCGTCTCTTCGGATCGATACTCGGATTCTCTTCATAAAACAAAACGCGCGCATACGGATAGGCTAAATGCACAGAAGTGTAAACACGGACTGGCACTTTAGTATTGATCACAGAGCCGGAATAGATGCAATGCGTTGGCTGGACTTACAAGGATTTGCGATATAAAAAAATCGAGTCGATGAGTCAATTAACTGCGTTTACACTGCATCGCTTCAGTCGCACGCGCCGCACTTTAGAGCACTCAGATGTGACAGCTCATACGGTGCAAACTTATCTGTCCACCTCTAATCAAGGACCATGTGAAGTCCATCCGGTTCTCTCGCGAACTTGAAGTAGACGCCAAATAAAAGTGTGAATGCAGTTCCGCTTTTATTTTTAATCTCAAACCACACAGGGGGTAACAATGTGCTCGCTCCGCACCCCACAAACCACCTGCGAACAATGAATTATGACGACACTGTTGTTAAAGCAACTATCTAATAAAGTAAGCAGGTGCTCCGCGCTATGTTTTTACCCTGTTTAAAAATAAACTTAAGTTAACATTTCTCGATGTTCACAATGAAACTAGTAACATTTTACGTCACACGCATCAATAAACTGAAGCTGTTTTTGTATTCTGCATCACTGAATGTGTGGGCGAAACAAGGGCCGTGCTGCCGTTGATAAACTAAAGGTAAACTAAGACATACGACAAAAATATATATATATATATAATGAAATAACGTAGTCTGTTTGATATAATTTTATTTATTTATGTGCGTGTACTGTTATATACGTATGTTGCACACAGAATGACCAATAAGACTCATTTCTGTAGAAGAATAATGCTGGTTTTATACAGACTCTTAGATCCTTCCAAACCTTAGGGTAAAGCCGAAATCTCCGGAGTACCCCATCGCTAATGGCTGCCTCTAAAGTACTGATATAATGGATCGGTTCTAAATATAGGTGTGCTGCCACATTACCCCTGGCAATAAAAACAACCTTTGTGCAAGATAGATGATAACATACAACCATGTACGAAACTGGAGAAAAAAACAGCAGCCTATGTTAATATTATCGAACGTGTGCATGAAACAGGACGAAACACAGCATCCTAAATGAATTATCGGATGTGTGGCTCAGAGATCATCACACATACAGTCACAATAGACCCGGCTGTTTCCAGCCCCACGTGAAGGTTCATACTCTACACACGCACAGGGAAACACAAACAGCACGCTCAAAGGCATTAAGCGTTTGCCTGTACTGGGATTCACTTGTGTGTCTGTAACTGTGGTATGTGTTGTGCAAGCATAAAGTGTAAAAGGTTTGTTGAATATGCAGACATGTCGAAGCCTGGAACTGATGTCTGCAAGACATATTGACAAGTCTCACTTGTGTGAGAAATAATTTAAATATGAGCTGTTATCATATTCAGGCTGATTAGGCTATAAGCAGATGGTGAAATTGTGTAAAGGTTCACCACAGTCTTCTCTGCTGGCTAAACTGTGTGAACAACAAGAGGAATTTTAGACATTGTGTGGAAAAGTGTGGACGTGTATGTGAGGGTATATTTTCACGAGCGTGCACATGTGAGGGTATATGTGCAGGAGTGTGCACATGTGAGGGTATATGTGCAGGAGTGTGCACGTGTGAGGGTATATGTGCAGGAGTGTGCACGTGTGAGGGTATATGTGCAGGAATGTGCACGTGTGGGTATATTACATTACATTACATTTATTTAGCAGACGCTTTTATCCAAAGCGACGTACAGTAAGTGCGTACAGAGACATCATCATCATTACAGAACAGACGAGGCAAAGCGCATCCTTTGCATAATGTAGCAGCTATCCCTAGCAATGAACGTTGACTGTAGTTCACAGTAAGCTGTGGGCAAATCAGCAACACCACACTTCCATTCCAAATACTATTATAAACTATACTATTATAAACCATTCAAAATACTATTATAAACTATGCTATTATAAACCATTCCAAATACTATTATAAACTATGCTATTATAAACCATTCCAAATACTATTATAAACTATACTATGATAAAACATTCCAAATACTATTATAAACTATAATAACAGACAGGAAAACACAGGGAACAGGGAGCTGATATTCCTAGGTGAGGATATCAGTCAAGGTGGAGTCTGAAGAGGTGTGTCTTCAGGCCTCGACGGAATGCAGGCAGGGTTGGAGTATATGTGCAGGAGTGTGCACGTGTGAGGGTATATGTGCAGGAGTGTGCACGTGTGAGAGTATATGTGCAGGAGTGTGCACGTGTGAGAGTATATGTGCTGGAGTGTGCACGTGTGAGAGTATATGTGCAGGAGTGTGCATGTATGAGGGTATATGTGCAGGAGTGTGCACGTGTGAGGGTATATGTGCAGGAGTGTGCACGTGTGAGAGTATAGGTGCAGGAGTGTGCACGTGTGAGGGTATATGTGCAGGAGTGTGCACGTGTGAGGGTATATGTGCAGGAGTGTGCACGTGTGAGAGTATATGTGCAGGAGTGTGCACGTGTGAGGGTATATGTGCAGGAGTGTGCACGTGTGAGGGTATATGTGCAGGAGTGTGCACGTGTGAGGGTATATGTGCAGGAGTGTGCACGTGTGAGAGTATATGTGCAGGAGTGTGCACGTGTGAGGGTATATGTGCTGGAGTGTGCACGTGTGAGGGTATATGTGCAGGAGTGTGCACGTGTGAGGGTATATGTGCAGGAGTGTGCACGTGTGAGGGTATATGTGCAGGAGTGTGCACGTGTGAGGGTATATGTGCAGGAGTGTGCACGTGTGAGGGTATATGTGCTGGAGTGTGCACGTGTGAGAGTATATGTGCAGGAGTGTGCACGTGTGAGGGTATATGTGCAGGAGTGTGCACGTGTGAGAGTATAGGTGCAGGAGTGTGCACGTGTGAGGGTATATGTGCAGGAGTGTGCACGTGTGAGGGTATATGTGCAGGAGTGTGCACGTGTGAGAGTATATGTGCAGGAGTGTGCACGTGTGAGGGTATATGTGCAGGAGTGTGCACGTGTGAGGGTATATGTGCAGGAGTGTGCACGTGTGAGGGTATATGTGCAGGAGTGTGCACGTGTGAGAGTATATGTGCAGGAGTGTGCACGTGTGAGGGTATATGTGCTGGAGTGTGCACGTGTGAGGGTATATGTGCAGGAGTGTGCACGTGTGAGGGTATATGTGCAGGAGTGTGCACGTGTGAGGGTATATGTGCAGGAGTGTGCACGTGTGAGGGTATATGTGCAGGAGTGTGCACGTGTGAGAGTATATGTGCAGGAGTGTGCACGTGTGAGGGTATATGTGCTGGAGTGTGCACGTGTGAGGGTATATGTGCAGGAGTGTGCACGTGTGAGGGTATATGTGCAGGAGTGTGCACGTGTGAGGGTATATGTGCAGGAGTGTGCACGTGTGAGGGTATATGTGCAGGAGTGTGCACGTGTGAGGGTATACAGAGCTGGTCCCATTGCTTTTGTTATTCACTGTGGAAACTCAAGTGTTGAAGTATTTAGTGTAATAAAGCCCTGCTGGCTGCTTTATTAATCCTGTACAAATACCATACCCACTCACACACTCATACACACACACTCACGCATGCACGTACACACTCACATGCACGCACACACACACACACAATCTCTCACTCTCTTTCTACTGTCAGTATGTAGAGGGAAAAAAATCAATGCTGACCTCTGACATGATGACAGCCTTGTCCTGCTGACTCTATTTCCCAGCAGCCCCTGCTCCTTCCCCCACATTCTGATTCAGGGAAGCAGTTTGGGTAAAACATCACCCATCCTCCATCATGTAGGATCTTGGCTGAGCGCACACAGTGGATTTGTTTGTTACTGAGGGAACTGACAGAATCACATTATTGTGGCTTTACTGCGTGTGATTCTCAGGTAAAGGTCTCGGGACTATGCAGTCATTCACTGCTCTGGCCTCTGCTCTTTAAATAATGCCTCATTTGTGTCTTTCACCCTCCTCGGACAGGAAGAGTCACTCACTCATACACTCACTGATTCACTCACTAACTCATGCATTCACTCACTCACTCATACACTCACTGATTCACTCACTAACTCATGCATTCACTCACTCACTCACTCAGACATGAATGTAGATAGCAGAGGGTAGATGAGAGAGGATAAGAGCGGGGGGGGGGGGGGGGGGGGGGGGGTTAAGGGTTGGGGGACAATGTTTACAGCAGGCTCAGTGTAATGGTAAATTCTCTCTTCCACTTCATTCATTAGGAATGGACCAATGGCAACGGGAGGTTTGGAATGTACGAGCCTGCTTGTGGGAGGAGTCTCACTTCCCATTCCTTCTGCCCTCACCATAGAAACGCCAGCACGGCTCATTGGCGTGGTACTGAGCACATCACATTGCATTACAGTCACGTACCAGCACGATACTCTAAACAACACAAAGCTGCACGCACAACAGAGCAAGCTCACAAAACAACATGTACTGTACGTACAATACACAACACAAGGTTCTAGGTGCTTGGATGGAAATAAATGGCAGGCCTAGTTCTTTGGCCTCCTCGTAGTGTTTTTTTGTGCCATTAACAACACAAGGGAGTTTATAAAATACAACATATAACATAGAAATAACCCATTATCTGTATGGCCTGTGTTTGCACAGTGTCTGTTCTAGATATATTTGGATTGAACCACTTATAGAGGCCCATCATTGGATCAGAGACATTTTTGTCAGTCTGTTTCGTGGCTGTCTGCCTGTAACATGCATGGACGTGTATTAATGCCTACGTGTGATTAGCATTTCAGTCTGGGACCTTAAACAGTAAATGTAAAGGGTTAAATTGTGTGTTTGGTAGTATACTTTTATTTGGATTACTGTCAAAATCATTCACACAACATACACACATACACACAAAGGATATTTCAGTACAGAGCACTGTCAGTTAAATAGAAATCACAGGGACCTGCTGCGACAATTTTCAGTTCTCAATCACTGTGAAATTGGAGCAGTCCTCATATGTGAGAATTTTGACGTCAGAGTTCAGCACTGTGCTGTTCTGCGTGGAGTCAATATGACACTTCATCACCCCAACACGCGCACGCACACACACACACACACACACACACACAAACGGGCCAATAAAAAGAATGACAGGAAGCAGAGAACGGACGAGGACAGTCCCTGATAGAGCGAGGGTACTTGGCTTTGTGCTGTAATTACAACCTTAAGAAAGAACATCGTGTTTAATCAGCGGTGCATTAGCCTGCCCACGTCGCCATCCAGGTAATAACCATCCTGCTTGTTTAGTTTCAGTGCTTTTTAAAAGGCCCCTCACGACCAAGGACAGCGCTCAGCCCCCCCCCCCCCCCCCCCATCCCCTAATGCACAGAAAGGACTCATCCTTCACCGAGCACTCCCTCCATAAGCAAGGCAGGCCCTCCCCTCCCGCCTCAAGGCAGTGCCCGGCCCAGAAACACACACAGATTCTCTCCTTGCGGAACGCAACAGTCGCACTGTGGTTTCAAATGGATGCTATGTAACCTCCATCCACCAGGGAGCGGTGTACTTCAGCGTGGGCACTCCTGTCTGTGCGCCAGTGGTGGTTTTTCGCAGCAGAGGCCATACTGTGTGCTACTAATCCCTTTACTGACAAGCCCCTATAACCCTTTACAGTGAGTTATGGCCTTTGTGAGTTCTGAGTCCTTGCAGGTGAACATCTGAGTGGTGTGTGTATGTGTCGTGCGTGTGTATGTGTGTGTGTGTGTGTGTGTGTGTGTGTGTGCGTGCGGGGCTGCTGACACAGCACTCTGCCTCTCTGTGCTAAGAGCTCTTAAGAGCCCTGAGAGAGCATCATTACAGTCAGAAAGAGCATTATCTCTGACCCAGGCCTTTACTGCATAGAACAGCAAACACACTGCACTCCAGAGCTCGCTCTGATTGGCCAGCCGATAAGGTCCAATCAGCCGGAACATTGCCTGACGCTGCATAATCCCACACTCATTCTGTCCATCCTGTTTCAACAGAGATGGGCTCCAGTAACATTTACCCAGCAGGCAGCAGCTGTCTCAGAATAGCTAAAGAACACCGTATGATTATTTAAGTAATAATAATATATGAGACCTATATAACAAGACATTTTACCACTAACCTACAGTATTAATAAAATAATATATTAAAAAGCCTCAGTGACAGTAACTGTATTTTTACCGGGCCGGCCAGTGGAGGATGGGCCCCCCCTCTCTAGCCAGGTTCCTCCCGAGATTTCTTCCCATTGGGGAGTTTTTTTCTCACCACCATTTGCGTGGTTTTCCTCCCACTGGGGAGTGTTTACCTTGTTTGCTTTTTGGGGGTTCAGGCCTGGTTTTGCCCAATTTTCCTTCTGTTTCTCTGTAAAGTGTCTTTGTGACAGTTCTCTTTAAAAAGCACGATACAGATAACATTTAATTGAAATGCACTCTACTCCGTTCCCTATCAGCGTGGCACAGGGGTGTTGGCACCCGACTGGAGTGAACCGTGCATGTGTGTGTGTGTGCGTGTGTGTGTTGGGAGATTTTAAATGCCAAACGTGACGTGCTAAAACCCGGAGTCACACAGTGCTCTCACGCTGAAGGCCAGGACACACTGCTACCCGTATTAAGTTACAGCACATTGTAAACAGCCCCACACGCTCAACAAATGCTCAACAAACGCTCAACAAACATTTGACTCCATCTGCCAGAGTTACTCCTTCACCTGGCAGAGGAAGAGAGAGGAGGAAAGAAAAGGAATTTCAGTGCAAGGAGTGAGCCCACATTCAGAGACGGCCTGGATTTATTTTTACAAGTCCACTTGATCTTTTGTTGTGTGAGGCTGCCCTCATATTTCACCTGCATGTAAAATTAAACTGTGCTGCATACATTACGCCAGTGTGCCTGTAATGTAGCCCAAGTGTAAAAAAAAAAAAAAAAATTAAAAACCTTTTAACTCTGGCCTTCTGACCAGAGCACGAAATAAATTAAATCTTTGCTGCTACAGCACCACCTGGTGGACAAAATGTCACTCATAAATTCAGTCAGATTTTATTTTGTTAGTTCATGTCAAACAGTGTAATCAAAAATAAAATGCATTACAAAAGCATTATGGGAAATGTTTCAGTATACTGAGGATTATCGGTTCTCTCTTGGTCATTAAACATTACACAAGCCTCAGGAGGGGTGTTAATCTTTAAACAATAAGTAAATATTTCATCATTAAGCAAACATTGAATTTTCACTAAACGTTTAAAAATGTACAGGAAATTTATTTTAGTTTTAAAGCTGATTTTAAACAGTTTCCACTGTTGTGTGACTTGCATTACCCCCTCTCTAAAATGAACACACAGTCTGTTCCCTGAAAGAGGAAGATAGAAATACCACCCCTTTAAATCGACCACAAGGTCACCATTACTGATCAGTCAGTCTCTCTGCACTGCAAGGCAATCTATCTAAATAACCCACACATTTCATTACTGAACAGGATTTCATTAATGTACGTGAAGCACAACTTAAAAAAATAATTGTTTAAGCATAATTTGTACTGCACAGCCATGATTGTGCGTGGGACAGAGAAATTGATTGCATATTTTTATATTTTAATGTTACCTTTAATATTGCATTTTAATGTTTCCCAATTAGCCAATTTCCTAAATTAGGCAAATGCAATATGTGACATCATTTCCTGTATACGGTACATGCAACACTGTCTTCTGATAGGCAGGTATGAGCTCCACATCCAGGATATTCTACACAGCAACACACAAATACTGAGATTTGAAATTAATTATCAGAAATTATAAATATAGTCCTTATACTCTGCAATGATCTGTCTGCATTTCATCCAATCAGCTCTCTCTCTCTCCTCCAACATAGTCACAGTGATAACATCTAAAATACAGACCTACATGATTGTACAAACACACACCATTTACAAGTTCAGTGGTCAAACACACAGCTCACATTAAAACCAACATAAAACTAGTACATAATTAAAATGAATGACAGGAAGTGTGTGTATCTGGTTAAACTAGAGAAAGTTTTCAGTTGGCAAAGAGTAATGACCTCCACATGGGGTCAAAATATGGAGTTTATTCCCCCTGATTAAAAATGGAAATTGCAAAAAAGAAAAAGGCATAATGGAGTTCAAGTGGTCTAGACTCCTGGTTTTTACCGTTTTTCTCCCTGCAGTTGGCCCTTCCACACTGCATTATAGGGAAGGTGTAATATAAAGACTTTCAAACCACAAGCTGCTGTACACAGTGCTCACGTGTTTAGTTATCCGTTTTTGTTACTGAGTGCGTGTCCTGTGTCTGGTTTGTGGGTGTGGTCAGTGTGTCCTGCTGGGCGTGGCCTGTATCTTGTGGGAGGGTGTGGTGAGTTATCGTCCTCTTGGTGGGTGTGGTCACCATGTCCGCTGACCCCTCCTCCAGTTTCCACTCGCAGTGCTCCTTGTACGGACAGGTGTTGCACTTCCACACCTCTTCGATGTCGACGCCCCTGGGCTCCCGATGCCCAGTCCAATACGACAGGTAATACCGAAGCTCCTCCCTCAGCTGGGGCTCGGCGAATGGGACGTCCCGGGTGCCGATGGACGCGCCCGACCCCTGGTGGCAGTACTCCAGGCTCAGCCGGTCGACGGCGGGCAGCTCACAGTAACTCAGGTTGAGCAGGAGCAGGTCTAACAGGTCCCCGAATGTGGACACCTGAAGACTCAGTTTCCCAGCATGCTCCAGCACCCCTCTCCCGAGGGCTTGCTCCGGGCGCAGTCTGAGGTGGCTGATCACATGGTCTCTCTTTAGGTCGCCCCGGACCAGCGAATCAAACAGGAGCTTGTACAGCCGCACCTGGAGCACACATGTGCCTGCATCAGGACATCACCTCCCAGAATCCTCACACTGCATGACCTCTGACCCCACAGGCATATGCCCACATCCTGACCTCTGACACACACACCTGGGCACAACATGACCTTTGACCCACACACCTACAATCAGCATGACCTCTAATCTAAAGACACACTCACACTGAACAACCTCAGTCCCGTCCGTTACAGCGATACAGCTGACAAGCGTGTATGAACACAGTCGAAACCTACGCACCTGTAAGTTATGACCTTTGACCTGCGCAGGGCCAGGTAGGGTGTTGACTCTGCGGGTCTTCAGCTCTGTGAGGACCAGCTCCCCTTTCTCACTGTAGCACAACTCGTCAACCACGCCCATCAGGAAGACGCCCTCCAGGAGGCCCAAAACAGGAAGCTCTCGCACCCGGAGCCCTGGGACAGGAGGGCCATAGAGGTGAATCACTCACGGTGTGAACATCAGTAATATTAATCAATATGATGACCACTGCCTGTTACCAGGGCAATAATGCGTTTAATAGTTCATATTGAAAAGGACAGAGTGGACAGTAGTCTTACATGATGTTGTTGAAGTTAATGTTCAACCAGGTAGCGCACAGGTAGCGCACACAAGTCTGTACTTCTCACACTTGCTGTGTCCCTGCCCCTCTAGGGAATTACTGCACTTTGACCTGGTCATTGCATTGTAAGTTGCCCTTTACAAGAGGGGTGCGTCCCAATAGTCGAAAAATGCACCCTCCCTTCCTCCACTACCACCTCCTCTCCTCCGTGTCCCGGAAACGGATCTTTGTGTTTTAATCTAATGTTGCTGATTACATCTTAATTACATATTAATGGTTACATTTTAATTACATATTAATGGTTACATATTAATTAATGTCTCGACGCAAACCGCAATGTCAGGTACATTGTATACTATACATGCAAATACTTGTACTCAAAACATTCAGGCAGTTTTGCATATTTCCGGGTAGCAGAGGAGTGGTAGTGGAGGAAGGGAGGTGGGGAGTGAAGAATATTGGGATGCTAAATGCTAATAAAGCTCGTAGGTCGATCAGGCCTCGCCCATAGACCATAGGGCCTTACCTGCCTGCAGGGCTGGGATCATGCTGAGCAGGTTGAGGAAGGGGATCGCCTGCCGATCCTCCCTGGATAGCACTGGAACTGCCACCACCTTCTGTACTTCCATCTCTGTGGACCCACAACACGTCACATGACACTGTCAGGTGACACATCACATGACCCCTCAGCTCCACACACAGGAAACAGCACAGGCCAAAAAGGGCATTCCCACAGCCGAGGCGACTTCAGTCTGAGCTTATTACCTTGACGTTGATTTTACGGAGAAAACTAGTATCTTTGGATTTCAGGAAATTAAAATGAATTATTACACGCTGACATTTCTCTTCCAGTTGAGTGGTGTGAGTTACCACCTCATTCACCTGCCATTTTCACTTTCTCTCAGTTTCTAAACAGTTACTTCAAACCTATAATGAGCAGTTAATGACATGGGTGTTTTTATTATCTTATCTCTATCATATTTTAGACAAGAGTAACGCAGGTCCAGGGGGGTATACTACGAAGCAGGATTACGGAGTTAGCTGGACAACCAAAGACATATACACTACTCACAAAAAGTTAGGGATATTTGGCTTTCGGGTGCAATTTATGGAAAATGTAAGTTCACGCTACAGTGATATTATACGTATCATGAAAGTAGGGCATTTAAGTAGAAGCATGCAATGGTGATTTCCTCATCTCAAACAATTTATTGAAACAAAAGCCAACAACAGTGGTGGGTATACCACAACAAAAATGTCAATGTCTCAATAACTTGTCATGTGCCCTTGAGCATCAATTACAGCTTGACAACCACGTCTCATGCTGTTCACAAGTCGACTTATTGTCTGCTGAGGCATGGCATCCCACTCTTCTTGAAGGGCGGCCCTCAGGTCATTGAGGTTCTGGGGTACAGAGTTACGAGCCTCTACACGGTGAGTCAGCTGATCCCATAGGTTTTCTATGGGATTCAGGTCTGGAGAAAGTGCAGGCCACTCCATTTGAGGTACCCCAGTCTCCAGCAGCCTTTCCCTAATGATGCGACCTCGATGAGCTGGAGCATTGTCGTCCATGAAGATGAAATTAGGCCTGTGTTGTTCATGCAGGGGCACAATGACTGGATTAATGATGTTATTCAGGTAGTATGGGCTTGTCACTGTACCATTCACAAAGTGTAGGGCAGTTCTGTATTGACTAGACACACCTGCCCACACTGTAACACCGCCACCACCAAAGGGTCGTCTGGTGACAACAGTGGCTGATGCATAGCGCTCTCCTTGACGTCTCCAACATCGTTGGCGGCCATCATTTCTGCTCAACGTGAATCGACTTTCATCAGAGAACAGCACTGAGGCCCACTGGTCCCTCGTCCAGCGTAAATGCTCCCTGGCCCATGCAAGACGATGACGCCTGTGCCTGGTGGTGTGGTCAGGTACCCTTGCAGGTCGTCTAGCACGCAGACCACTATGTAAACGGTTTCGAATGGTCTGACGTGACACTTGGGTGCCTCTCACCTCCCTTAAATGTGCCTGGAGTTGAGTGGCATTCATCATCTGGTTCCGCAGGGCACTGTTCACAATGAAGCGGTCATCAGTGTGGGATGTGGCCAAAGGATGTCCACTTCTATGCCTTTCTGTGACTCTTCCAGTCTCTCTGTATCTCTGTTGCAACCTGCTGATGACACTCTGTGACACTCTAAGCTCAGTGGCCACTTCCCTCTGAGAACATCCTGTTTGAAGCCTCGCAATGGCGAGGTACTGTTGATCAATTGTTAGGTGTCGTCTTGGTCTCATGATGTCAAAATGTGAACAGCATGATGAAGAGGGCTGTTTAAATACCAATTCTAATTGAACCAGGAAATTTATTGGTCGATTCATGGATCAAACACCTGTTGTGAATTTTGCCATTCAGCTCCTTGTTAGAGAACAGCAAGTTGTGCAAAAAGTACTGAAACATTGAATAGTTGGACATGTGCATTCAAAAGTTTAGAGAAGGTCAAATTAATTTCACCTGTAAAGGTTATAGTGCATTTTAGGTTCATCCTGAAATTTCACCCGAAAGCCGAATATCCCTAACTTTTTGTGAGTAGTGTATGTCAGGTTAGGTATACTCCTGCCATTTTCCCTCGACCACTGGCCTCAGAACTGGAGTTGGTCCCCGGGCGCTGCACTGTGGCTGCCCACTGCTCCTAAGTAGTTAGGATGGGTCAAATGCAGAGGACTAATTACCCCAGGAGGTCAATAAAGTATAACTTAATTGCAGAGTAAAACCCAGAACCCTCCCAAATCTGGAACATGGACTAAAGTAAATAGAGCTGTTCTGGGTTTTACTCAGTGCAGTTATCCAGCTACCTCAGTAATCCTGCTTCGTAGTATACCTCCCAGGTGTCGGTATAAAGATAGTGGCCAGCCTGCCGCCTGTGTTTACCTCTGCTCAGGTGAATACTGGCCCCAGCCGTCACCTCCGGTCTCTCCTCCAGCTCGGTCAGCACGTGAGGGATCTCAAACCCATAGGCTACCTGCAGCTCGCACCAGGTCTGGCTGCACACTTGGGTAACGGCCAGGTGAGTGCGCCAGAACCTCTCCATCGGGTTGCGGCCCAGACCGGGTCTCCTCCGCTTCCGAGGAGAACCGGCGTGACCAGGTTCCATCGCACAAACTGCAGTCAGCCTGTCATCTCCGCTGTGAGACCCAGCACAGTCACCATGGTTACTCCCAAATAATACGGTCAGACACAATCGCCCAGTCAGCACAGTTCAGTCATTTGATCATTTAAATGAAACCTACACCTCCGAAAATTATTAAATGTCTGTCTAAAATCGACAACAACAAAAAAATCAACTTAGTCAATGTACCGTTTCATGGTGTCAGAGTGTTTCCCCGTGACGTCGGATTCTGAATCCGGAAGAGGCTGACGGGTGGCTGAAATCCAATGTTCAGATGTGAAATTCAAGCTCATTAGCATAGACCAAGGGTTACACCAAAGCAAAAAAATATATAGGCCTACCGACTGTCGTAAAAAATGAAATCAATCGGATGTAACAAATTATCTTTACATTTATATTAAAGCACCCATTTTTGTACGCGCTCTCACACCACATCGAAACACTTATACCTGTATTAGACAACTCAACATTTAAATGCAAAAACATTGCCTTACCTGAGCCGAGGTGCTCCGATTGGATATTTACCAATTCTGCGTCACTAATATCGTCCCAGTCCCCCGGTAGTTCAGCTGCCGTATTCATTTTCAAAAATTTGAACTGGTGCGAGTACAGGTCCAATATAGTTCAGTATCCTGTTAGCGTTTATTAGCACGCTTACTCCACACTTCTCCAGTAATTCGGAGCACTGTGCATCTTTCCATTGTCCTGTGAAGCAAACGCTCCAACAACACAACGTCACAGTGTTTTGCCCCAACTTGTCCTGGGTAAACCACGCCCACGGTGACGCAAAAGCGACGTTCTGTTCTGGAACTTTAATAATTGCTTAGTTGCCAGCGGTTGATATGACCGACTCTTCTGACGATCTGAAGAAAAAGGCAGTCAAAGATCAATCCGAGTCTGAAATTAGACTAATATAATTTGCCATTAATTGGGTGCAAAACGCAAGCCTAGCCTACTTGTAAAATGTAATTTGTGGTTAAAATCACGAGTGACAGAAGTGACGAGCTTACAATACAAAGGACAAAAGAGTTATTTCTAGGAGCTCCGTGATGCTGAACCATTGAGTTTCTGGTTCAGCTTACCATTTAAAATAGCTACTATTAATGTAATTTCTATTAAATTAAAAAACGATTTAAATAAACGCAATCCACACGTGCATATTTATATAAAACTGCACACATTTTACATTTCAATTTGACAGAACCGACTAACAAATGTAATTGTTAAATATAACAAATATGTTAAATATACGTTTTATATTAGCATGCACTGTTTGGTTGACATGTGGAGTGCGTGAATTAAATGGCATTCAGTTATTTGACAGCGTATTGGATCGCATTTAGACAACGTACTCGTAGCCTACCGAAAATATATATCAGACGTAGCCTAAAGTGTGATTAACCTACACTTAATATAGCCACAGGGACAAATGTAGCCAAATCCATCTGGACATAATTACTGGAGACGTAGGCTAGGTACCGGACTGGTGTTGGTTTTTATTACGTTTTTATTAAGTTTTTTTTCAAATGTGTAGACCAACATGCGTAATTCTCAATGCATGTAGTATCGGGAGATTCCCTGCAGAGGGCACTGTGATCAACTATGCAAACTGCGCTATTCAATTGCCCGGATCGTTCACATTACATTATTGCTTGGCAGACCCGCTTATCCAGAAAGATTTAGAGGTGTTGACTTTCACGTTGCATACAAGACTTAAAATAAATCTATTATTATTATTATTAATTATACAGTTTATTAAAACAGTTGATATTATATTTGCATAACTTATTGCAGAAAATATTTCCAAACATTACAGAAAAGCAACAAACTTTAGAGATAAAACAAAACTTCAGTATCACACACACTTTCCTTAGGGATGCTTAACCTAGCTCTGTGAACAGTTCTGATGAGAACTGAGATGGGAAATACACACACTGAGGAATCGACCCCATCCAATCACTGTAGAGCAGCCATTTAATCCAGATTAACGATTAGACTGTACTGTAAGGGTGGAGAAAATTGGGTATCCAGCAAACTGGCTCCCTCAAATTATGGTCAGTCTGCAGTCTGATCACACCCACGCACACAAATGTCACCTGCAGCACATGATCTGAGCAGAATGAGAAAGACCTGACACCAGAGGTGTAAAATCCAGGTTCAGAAAGTAAAAATCCTCCAATATTTTGTTCCAATCACCTGATTTGCCAATTAGTACAATTCTTCAGCCAGGGGGATAAACTAATTGGTTCAAAAATCAGCTGGCTGAGTTAATGGGTGAAAGAAACACATGGCAGGACTTTTACTTTCTGACCCCTGGATTTTGCACCTCTGTCTGACACACAGTCCAATGGAAGCCCAGAGAATCTGTGCTGACATGTACATGCTAATGGCCCCGTTGTATTCTGTGCAATGTAGCTACACACACGACATCCATTGGGACCCTGACATGCACACAGCTTTTCATATAATTGCACCTTGAACTCAGGGTGCACTAAAGTTTAAAACAAACAGGAAGCGTTGCAAAGATGTCCCTTTACACAACCCATATTAAAAACAAAACCTGCATATGTGCTTTCTAAACATGTTAACAATTTCAAAACCGTCATACAATACAGGTTTCCGTCTACAAGTTCCATGTGAAAACATTTTGTGAAGGCAAAATTACATCCTGTAACAGACCACACCGCCCGAACCAAAAGCGACAATCATTGGACACAAACATTCCTGCAGAGCGCCCTGTCGGTGCACGTGCATCGGTGTGCGTATGCAGGAGCATACAGGAAGTACAAAGAACAGAGGCCAGACGGACACCAGAGTTTCCGCTGCCAACTGACCTCACTGCACTTCCCCTAAATCTGCTAAACACACCATGCGTCGCTGCTGGGACAATAACACTAAACTGTGTGTCTATTATTATTATATTATTATTATTATATTACGTTTATTAGGGTTCACCCCAAGCTAAGAGCAAGACGCATTTTCCCCTTATCCTAAGCGACTCTTGGGCTGTGTTCAGAATGGCTCCCTATACGCTTTATCAGCCATTTTGTAGGATGTTCCAATTCTCAGTGTTCCCAATTGAGAATTCGGAAACCATCAGAATGGCCAATCCCCTAAATAGTGCACCATAAAGCGTATAGGGAGCCATTCCGAACGCAGCTCCTACACTCGGCCATTTCAAGCCACGGGTGACATCAGAGTACCGCTATCACCCTGCTTGTCACTCATAATAAACCTGGCAAGTTCAGGAGAGTCGTTGATAAGACCGGGGAGCGCGTGAGCCATTTGTGTTCCCGCAGTTTAAATTAGGCGAGTGAACGGTAGTGTCGCTCGGTGCAGACGGAGCCAGCCGGTGACGGTGTCCAGAAACCATTAGCCCTGTTGTGCGGCCTCCAGCTCCACGCTAGAGAGGAAGCGCCTGGCTCGCCTGCGGCAGTCGTAGTGCAGGTGCGTGACGTAGACGGCGCATGCGTGTTTCGGGTACACGATGGTGGTGCTCTGGTATCGCTGGGCCCGTTGCCGTGGCTCCAGGTGCAGCTGGGTCCGGTAGTGCCGCCAAGTGTTATGGGACAAGGCTACGACCGTCTGGCTACAAGAGTCCAGGCCAAAGCCGCGGGGTTGCAGCGATACGTAATGGACGAAATGGCGATCGGAGTCGTAGCGTACGGATGATGTGTATCTACGGGCAGACAAGCAGGAGAAATAAAAGCATTCCACAGGCGAGTTACAAAACATAGCCAACAAGTGCGGAGCATTGCCAGTTTACAACCTTGTAGGCTATACTTTAACTACATTTATTTTCATGTTGATGTTTTTCAATAATTACCAATGTGAGAACCATACATTATCAAGCGCAAAACTGGAAACATTGGCGCATAAGTCATGTTGCTGTTACACACTAAATCCAAACTATTCAGATAAATTAAAAAAAGAGAAGACGGTTACCGGACTTCTTTGGGTGGCAGCGGCTCCAGCTGGATTCCGTCCCCGTAGACCAGGGGATGAAACTGGTGAAATGGGGGCGGTGAGGATAAATGTCCCGAGTCACTGACACCAGTGGTTCTCAAGTTCGGTCCTGGGGCCCCCCTGTGCATGCTGGTTTTCATTCCCATATATCCCATAATTTTAACAAGCTGTTAATTTTTCTTAATTGTGCTTTTCATGTTTTGAGGGATTATTTACCACATTATGTCAGAAATGGCTATGCATGCAATTAATAATAAATGTCACATGTTCACATTGTGCTACATTGCAAACAATTTCATTTAAAGAGATCAACTGATTTACTGATCAAATTAAAGACCAAAATGAATACTCATAATTGGTGAAAGTGTGGACACATGGCTACTAAAACTAACCATTTGGTAGATAATGAAGGATTCAAAGACAACGCCAATGATAACGAGCCAAACCTGCATTGTGTTAATACGTTTAAGGAAAAAATGATTATCTTAAACGTGTTCAATAATATATAATGTATAATAATTCAACGAGCTAATTCGCAGCCTACTGAGGCACCTCAGTCTTTAATTTGATCAGTTAAAAAATTAAATATCAACTTTTTTTGGTAATTGTTTGCAATATAGCGCAATAAGCACAATGTGAACATGGGGGACGCATGCATAGCTATTCATGACAATGTGTCTGAAGAGGGTAAATAATCCATCTAAACATGAAAAGCACCCAATTAAGAAAAATGAACTCCTTGTTAAAATGCTGGGATTGCAACTGTGGTTGGTACGAAATCAGCATACACAGGGGGGCTCCAGGACTAAACTCGTTGATCTCTTTAAATGAAATTGTTTGCAAAGGTAGCCTCTCGGTTAAGGCTACCTTTACAGCGTGTGGTAAACTTCGAGAACCCTATGCGTTTTACGCTTGTTCTACATTAGAAAGTAGGCTACGAGTAAAAGTTTATAACAAGTTTACAATTTATTTATTTGTGCACTTCAATCTTACGGTATTCCTATCATTTCGGTAACAGAAATTACTACGTACAAAATCATGCATGAAAAAATGATGCGACTCTAAATTGTTCCAATTGAGCTACATGGGACGAGTATAAGGCATGATGCGTACCGCTGGAGTCCTCGTGCTCTCCTCCTCCACGCGCGGGCTGATGCCAGCTCTCTCAGGTGCGACCGGCTGCAGCCACGCGCTCGGACTCGGACTGGAGGGCAGACCGGAATCCGGGCTGTCGAGCGGCCGCCCCGATGCACAGCTCATGTACAGGTCATCCTCGGACACATTCGGCAAGCTAAACATGCCGGACATCGCTTTTCTGAAATGATCTTGATGGAATACACCTGCTTGGGGTTACTCGGTCGAATTTTAATTATTCCGTCACTAAACCAACCGTCTTGTCCCGGGGCTCGTTTAACTTGAACACTTGTTCTATCGATAGTTAAGTGTATCTGAATGCTTATGAATTCCTCGGCGACCGCCCACATCAGTTTATCCTGGAGTTAATCCAACCTGCATCAGCGCGTGCTGTTTGGCAGTTGGTTTCTGGACTCAAGTCAACGATACACGGAAAAGTAGCTGTGCGTAAATTAGTCCGTCATTTACTCCCTGCCATTAGAAAGCCAAAAGAACCTTGCTCTCGACTCAAAAGACATGCAGACAGGGTGGTCAAAGGGCTGTGAATCCTTTCTGCTTTGAAGCTACAGCTTCCTGCCCTGACGGTGCTGGCTCGCCTGTGTTTGGACTCTCGCGCGCTCAAAGACGCGCTTTTTGTTTCACGCGCAGCTGAGGGGAAGGACACGCCCCCTTTAAAGCGGACATCACCCACACCCCTCCCCTATTCTAATTACCATCACTACATCACTCTACCGTGATATCAGAATGATCTTATAATAGCGACTCCTGGGCTGCGTTATAATATCTTATAAACGCACATGAGTACCAGTTAAGAGCTTAAACAACAACCCTTTAATGGAGGAAAAAAAAAAAAAACATTCCTCTTGGCAAATGCATTTTATTAGTGTCATGTCACTAAGCCTAGCCTTTATAGTACTCATTTGAAAATTATTAAAGCTATTTTTCTATAAACAGAAGGCAGGAATTTGTACAGCAATCACACTGGACAGATATATTAATATTAATATATTAGTAAGCAGGGTTCAAGTACAGGAGTACAGGGCTCAGCCAATATTTAAACCCTCTAACAGAATCACGCCCCTTTATGAACATACACATGCATGTGCATACACACAGCCCCACACACACACACACACACACACACACACACACACACACACACACACACACACACACACACACACACACACACACACACACAGAGGCACACACGTCATCTCTGTTGTGCCTGGGGTGATGTCTGTACCTGCAGATTTAAGATGGGCTATTGTGCCACTTCCCTCTGCACCGTGATGTTGCAAATGGGTTTCCTGTCACTCACAGACCGACCCCATGCTTGACCTGTCACTCACAAAAAGATGCCACGCCTGACCTGTCAATCACAGAAAGAGGCCACGCCTCTCCTTTCAGTCATGGGGAAATGAGGGGAGTTTTGGGGTGGGTGCAGAGACCAGGATAAACTGCTCTTATTTAAACAGTTTAAATGTGTTCTGTGCTCTTCCTGTAACCCCCCCCCCCCCTCCCGGTGGCACAGGCCTGTGTGTGTGTGTGTGTCTGTGCCTGTGCCTGTGTGTATATCTGTTGCTTTGCTTGTGTGTGTGTGCGGTGTTTAAGTTCCTGTGCTGCTCAGATACACATCAGACGCCCAGCACAGGAGAGCTAAACCTGGAGTGTAAGGGGCACATTTAGCCACGCACGCACGCACGTTCAGCAGTTCCCATTACAGCAGCAGACTGTAAGATGATGTGTACAGGCCTGGGGGCCCCTGGGGGCCTGGGGGCCTGGGGGCCAGGCTCACACGTGCTAGCAGGGCTTTGCAGGCAGGGCTTTGCAGGCAGGGCATCTCCTCACCTTCCAACAACAATTTCAGCTTCATATTCACCACACTCATCACTTTCATATTCATATTCATGTGAGAAAAGGGCACTGTCCTTCCATAGGCTGGTTTGGGGTGCCTGCGGGAGCTGATTGGCTAATTCCACAGACAGAGAAAGAGGAGGAACCGGTTTACGTGGAGATCTCTCAGCATAGCGTCTTTAGTAGTGTAGGGTCATGGATCCACAAATAGGGCGGGGGTCAAGGAGAAGAGAGGGAGAGCGGGTGGGGGGGGGCCTCACAGTCTCTTTTTGATGAGCTTCTCCAGTTTACGGATGCGGGAGGACTCTTGTTCTGGGGTGGGGGCGCTGAAAGACAGGGAGGGAACGCTGTCGCCCCCTGATGGAGGGGTGGGTAACCGCTGTCTGAAGAGCTCCAGCATGCTGCCCTGCTCACTACGCTTCAGACCCTGAGAGAGAGAGAGAAAGAGAGGGAGAGAGAGGGAGAGAGAGGGAGAGAGAGGGAGAGAGGAGAGAGGGAGAGGGAGAGAGAGGGAGAGGAGAGGGAGAGAGAGGGGGGGGAGAGAGGGAGGGAGAGAGGGAGGGAGAGGGAGAGAGGGAGGGAGAGGGAGGGAGGGAGAGGAGGGAGGGAGGGAGGGAGGGAGGGAGGGAGGGAGAGAGAGAGAGGGAGGGAGGGAGAGAGAGAGAGGGAGGGAGGGAGGGAGGGAGGGAGGGAGGGAGAGAGGGAGGGAGGGAGGGAGAGAGGGAGGGAGGGAGGGAGGGAGGGAGGGAGAGAGGGAGGGAGGGAGGGAGGGAGAGAGAGGGAGAGAGGGAGGGAGGGAGAGAGAGGGAGAGAGGGAGGGAGGGAGGGAGGGAGGGAGAGAGGGAGGGAGGAGGGAGGGAGGGAGGGAGGGAGAGAGGGAGAGAGGGAGGGAGGGAGGGAGAGAGAGAGAGGGAGGGAGGGAGGGAGAAGGAGGGAGGGGAGAGAGAGGTATCAGTGTGTGAGTAAAGCATGGTTACTGTGGTGTAATCGCTGTAGAGACAGAGAGTGGGGGCTGTAGGGCTCACCTTCATGTCCAGAATCTTCTGGAAGGTGTCGGGGTTCCTGTCCACCAGCAGCTTGATGTAGTTATCCACAAACACCACGGAGTGCTCGTGTGGCGCCATCACCACCTGGGGGGCGGAGCAAAGTCAGCACGCGCTACGATGCCGCAGCTCCGCGCACGTACAGGAGCTTCTGCTCTGAGCTCATACAGCATGCAGACCATTAGAGGCTTAGCCCCCTCTGTTACAGAGCTGTTACTGCACACCTGACCCAATCAATATTATCCACACTGTTAGTTATGGGGCGATGTGTTGAGCCAGTTTGTGCCAATTGGTTGCCAGGCCAATAGAGGCTGGAGTGCCACTTGTTGCCATTACGCTAGCTAATTCTGCACCGGCCAGGGGGATATTTCACAAATCAGCATTACTGAGTTAGCTGGATAACTAAACCCGGAACCCTCCCAAATCTGGAGCATGGACTGAAGTGAAAAGAGCTGTTCCGGGTTTTACTCAGTGCAGTTATCCAGCTAACTCAGTAATCCTGCTTTGTGGAATACCCCCAACCTGACATGTGCTGGCTCAAATGGTTCCCCTTACCTAGCTGCATTTGAGCAACACACCAAAAACATGCCCCCTGCCCCCAGCCTGCTCCCACTGCCCCCCCCCCCCAGAGACAATTGGGCTGAAGGGTGTCCTGATCTGACCCTATGGAGGAGGGGCTGGAGAAGTGACCCCTGTGAGGACATCACCCCCAAAAACTGTGCTAAGAGCCACCGAGGGCACCAGGCCCACACAGGAAGCAGACAGGGAGCACTGCAGTCTGACATCCTGTGGCCCACAGCGCTGGAGCACTCCTGACCACCACATCACCAGAGAAACATATTGGATTTAAGGAATATTGAATATTTCAACTTACATTTTTAATTGGAAGATTTATTGTTGCTGGAACTCTATGAGATGAAACCACAGCAGTATCAAAGGCACAGGTCAATATGGTCTGACGTTTGGCCCAAGCAGCTAGCGGAGAGGAAGCGGTTCGTACGAACAGGAAATGGTATTTTTAGGTCTTGGCTGCTGTCGTGTGGTAGTGTGCTATGATTAGCGCTGCTCCTGGTTTCACCATTAGAGAGATCAAGGCCAAAATTCCAGGCAGTTTAAAAACAACCGGAAAAGCTTGAGGAAGTTCATGATTGGGACGGACGGATGGGGGGGGGTTAGGGGAGGGATGGAGGCAGGGAGTAGGGTGGGGTTAAGGGGGGTGTGTGTGTGTGCGTGTGCAGCTTTGTCACCTTCAGGATCATCTCAGCGCGGGTCATGCCCTTCACTACTATCTTGGTGTAACTGGCAGGAGCTTTCCGCACCACCTGGGAGCCGATGGAGGGCAGGTCCAACAACACCGTCTTCAGGGAGTGTGTGTCCAGCAGGAGCTGCTCATACCCACGCACGCACACACACACACAGACACACACACACGCAATGCACGCACGCACGCACATATGCACACAGACAAACAAAAACAAATGTGGTTTATGAGGCAATTTTAGGATAAATTTTAGGATAAATTTCAGAGCACAAACGGAGAGATGCACACAGGTGAGAGCCGTTACTGCCGTACCTGCTCCGCCCCCACCATGCTGATAGGCTTACACCTGAACAGGTGAGTGATGAATTTGGGGATGAAGGAGCTGAAAGAGAGAGAGTGTTATAGTCAAGGTAAGGTGATAAGGGTGTGTGTGTGTGTGTGTGTGAGAGAGAGAGAGAGAGAGAGTGTACCTGTGTGTGTGTGTGGTGTGTGTGTGTGTGTGAGAGAGATAGAGAGTGTGGGTGTTTGTGTATGTGCGTATGTGCGTTTGTGAGAGAGTGTGTGTGTGCGTGCGTGCGTGCGTGTGTGTGAGAGAGAGAGATAGAGAGTGTGGGTGTTTGTGTGTGTGCGTTTGTGAGAGAGAGTGTGTGTGCGTTTGTGTGTGAGAGAGATAGAGAGTGTGTGCGTTTGTGAGAGAGAGTGTGTGTGCGTTTGCGTGTGTGTGGTGAGAGGTAACGCAGTAAGTGAAAGCCATTGTGGGTAAGCTCACTTGGTGAATTTGATGCAGAACTGGGTGAAGTACTTGCGGGTGGAGGCCAGGTTATCCCGGATGATGGGCACGTTCTGTTTGATGTGCATGATGACTGAGGTCACATACGGGCTCTGATCTCCAACATGCTCCACGTTCTGCCACGGCATCTAGGGTGACACGCCCATCATCGTCATAGCAACTACTACAAACACATCCTAACACTGCCTAAACAAAATACTGCACTCAAGCATACACTATCACACCCTAAACACAGCCAAACACTACCTACACAAAACACTGCACGCAAACACACTTTATCACACCCTAAACACACCCAAACACGCCCTACACAAAAGAATCCACCGAAACACACTTTATCAAACACACTTTATCACACATGCCCGACCACACCTCAACACGCATCATCTGGCCCTACACAACCCGGTACAGGGTGTGAGGCAGCAGGGCTGAAAGTGGGCGGGGCTTACCTTGCTCATGGCGGTAAGGGCGGGGTCACAAGCGGAGTCCAGGTCCTGCACCAGCAGCTGGATGCTGTTAGAGATCACCCTGCGGAACGCGGAACAGAGATCACATGACCAGCGTACCATAGACGCACTGCGGGAACACAACGGTCGCCCACAGACACGCTCGCAGGACACAGACGGGCTCTTACGTGCTGAAAGTGTCCATCTCTCCGGTCAGATTAATCCTCTCTATCAGAGCCTTATCCACCTTCTCCTTCAGCTTCTCCTCCAGCTGACAGAGAAAGACACACACTGTCAGTCCAGTGCTGCAGTTTCAGCTTAGTGTCTGTGGTCAGTGGCTTAACGGGCAGTGTCTGTGGTCAGTGGTTTAACAGGCAGTGTCTGTGGTCAGTGGCTGAGTGGTCAGTGGTTGAATAGTCAATGGTTGAGTGGATAGTAGTTAATACTCAGTAGTTGAGTGGTTAGTAATGAGTAGTCAGTAGTTCTGTGGTCAGTGATTGAGTAGTTAGTTGGGGCTGGCCAGTGACTGAGTGGTTAGTAATGAGTGGTCAGTGATTGAGTGGTTAGCTGAGGTTGGTCAGTGGTTGAGTGGTGAGTAGTTCTGTGGTCAGTAGTGCAGCTGACCTGCTGTGGTGGCCTGAATGGTCTGTGGTTGAGTGGATAGTAGTTAATGGTCAGTGGTTCTGCTGTCAGTGGAGCAGCTGACCTGCTGAATGGTAGCCTGAGTGGTCAGTAGTTGAGTGGTTAGTAATGAGTGGTCAATGGTTGAATGGTGAGTGGTTGAGTGGTTAGTAATGAGTGGTCAGTGGTTGAATGTTTAGTGGTTGAGTGGTCAGTAGTTGAGTGGTTAGTAATGAGTGGTCAGTAGTTCTGTGGTCAGTAGTAGCTGACCTGCTGAGTGGTAGCCTGAGTGGTCAGTAGTTGAGTGGTTAGTAATGAGTGGTCAGTGGTTTAATGTTTAGTGGTTGAGTGGTCAGTAGTTGAGTGGTTTGTAATGAGTGGTCAGTAGTTCTGTGGTCAGTAGTAGCTGACCTGCTGTGTGGTAGCCAGGCAGTACTCGGCTGTGCTGAGGATGCTGCAGATGAGGCAGAGCTCCTCCTGGGTGAACTTGGCCGTCTCTGACCCCTCCTTCTCCTTCAGCAGGCTGCTAATGGTCAACCCACCGCTGCTGGTGCTGGTCCTGCAACGACCCCCACAATATCAGTACCCAGTCACACAGCTACACCCGGGTCCCCACTCTGTCAGTACCCAGTCACACAGCTACACCCGGTCCCCACTCTGTCAGTACCCAGTCACACAGCTAAACCCCGGTACCCACTCTGTCAGTACCCAGTCACAGAGCTACACCCGGTCCCCACACTATCAGTACCCAATCACACAGCTACACCCACCCCACACACTATCATACCCAATCACACAGCTACACCTGGTCCCCACTCTGTCAGTACCCAGTGACACAGCTAACCTGGTCCCCACTCTGTCAGTGTCCAATCACACAGGGGCACAGGTGCATAGCTACTCAGGTTAGGATAGAAGGCAGGTAAGATGTGCTCACTTGGGCAGGTTTCCTGACAGGATTTTCCAGGCGTATTCTCGCAGGTACTTCTGGAAGATGGTGGTGAGCGCGATCATGGGCTCTCCAGTGCTGAGCTGGGAGCACTGCACCATGCACTTCTTATAGTAAACAAAGAGATCAGCACAGCTGGGCAGCACTGCACCTCCCTCCTCACTGCCACACTGGGGAGGGCCCTGAGAGCGCAGGTCTGCTACAAACCGATCTATCAGCTCCCCCAGGTTCCTGCAGAAAACACACACACACATTAAAGACCACATACAAGCACACACACACACACACACACACACGTTAGAGACCGCACACACACACGTGCACACACACACGCACACACACACACGCCGCACAAAGAACCACCAGAATCCTCTGACCACACTGCTGTCCAATCACACGCTTCTCAACAAGCGCACATCCTCCGCTCAACTCAGATCAACCCTAGAATGGAGAGATTGCTTGTGTGTGTGTGCGTGTGTGTGTGTGTGTGTGTGTGCGTGTGTGGGACTCACTTGTCCTGTGATTCGATGTACACGTAGAGGTGTGGCTCGAAGCATTTGGACACAATGCCATGGAATGGGTTATCTGGGGGCTTTGGGCTTCTTGGGCTGCAACAGAAACACAAAGACGAACTCTGACAACCTGCTGCTACCCACAGTAGGGTCAACGTAGGGTCAACAAGGCCACGCTTCACTGTATTATTCCATTATGGCGGCTACACCATGTTATTGTGAATAACTCCAGGCTACACAGTGAACACAGATGGAGCAGGTCAGAAAGGTGCCACACCCTGTCAAGCTCCTCCTCTTTCTCCAAGGAGCAGTCGTCTCCCGGCTCGTCCTCCAGGAACGGGTTTGTGGGCTCCAGGGGTGTGTCCACCTGCTGCTTCTGCTGCTAACAACACACACACACACACACACACACACACACACACACACACACACACACACACACACACACACACACACACACACACACACACACACACACACACACACACACACACACACACACACACACAGTGTTAGTCTCTCCACTTCTCCCATAAAAATATCTCTTCATATCTCACTATGTCAAATTGCCATGTCACCCCAACCCTCATCCCCACCCCTGCCCCGCCCTTACCCCAGGCCCATCACTCAGAGTACAGCCAGAAAAGCGCTTGGCCAGTAGACCCTCAAAGTTGGTGGTCCTCTGGATGGCGAACAGCAGCAGCTTCACCTCAATCTCCCGAACCCGGGTCCTCATTATCCTGGACAACTCCGCCCTGATACGCACAAACACACATTATAACCACACACACACGCGCACACACACACTCGCCTACACCTATGTCCAGGGGAAAAGGCGTGTCTGTTGTACACAAGATCATTGGGGTAAATGGAAGGTAACTGGCTCCTGTGTTTTTCCTGCTATTCATTAGCGCTCATGGCTAATGGCGCTAACAGCTCCACGGGGAGCCTGACTTCCTCCTGCCGAAGACAAGCACATTAACCCTTTCCCTGTCAGTTTATGGTCATCATCACCTGCTGTATATTAACAACTCACACCACCTTGGAAAACATTTTTTCCCCATATTAAAAGTGGGTGTGGCCTCGTACCTGGTGATGTGGCAGAATTCGACGGCGATGCGCTCGGTCATGCACCACTCCGCTGGGAACATGCGGCCATACTTCTCCTCGTAGTCCACCAGCTGCCGCTTAATCCAAGCATACCGCCGGTCAATCCGGTCCAGCCAGGCCACCTGCAGGGAGACTGCACCTCAACCATCACTAAACCCAACACTAAACCCACACTGAACCATACACTAAACCCACACTGAACCCAACACTAAAACCACACTGAACCCAACACTAAACCCACACTGAACCCAACACTAAACCCACATTGAACCCAACACTAAACCCACTCTGAACCCAACACTAAACCCACACTGAACCCAACACTAAACCATACATTAAACCCACACTGAACCCAACACTAAAACCACACTGAACCCAACACTAAACCCACTCTGAACCCAACACTAAACCCATACTGAACCCAACACTAAACCCACAGTGAACCCAACACTAAACCCACATTGAACCCAACACTAAACCCACTCTGAACCCAACACTAAACCCACATTGAACCCAACACTAAACCCACTCTGAACCCAACACTAAACCCACACTGAACCCAACACTAAACCCACATTGAACCCAACACTAAACCCACTCTGAACCCAACACTAAACCCACACTGAACCCAACACTAAACCATACACTAAACCCACACTGAACCCAACACAAAACCCTCACTGAACCACACACTGAAACCAACACTAAAACCACACTGAACCCAACACTAAACCCACTCTGAACCCAACACTAAACCCACACTGAACCCAACACTAAACCCACACTGAACCCAACACTAAACCCACACTGAACCCAACACTAAACCCACTCTGAACCCAACACTAAACCCACACTGAACGCAACACTAAACCCACACTGAACCCAACACTAAACCATGAACCCAACACTAAAACCACACTGAACCCAACACTAAACCATACACTAAACCCACACTGAACCCAACACAAAACCCTCACTGAACCATACACTAAACCCACTCTGAACCCAACATTAAACCCACACTGAACCCAACACTAAACCCACACTGAATCCAGCACTAAACCCAACACTAAACCCACACTGAATCCAGCACTAAACCCACACTGAACCCAGCACTAAACTAATACTCAACCCATCACTAACTGACTGCCGACACTGCTTCCTCTGTGTTTCCTCAACCATCACTAAACCCAACACTAAACCCACACTGAACCATACACTAAACCCACACTGAACCCAACACTAAAACCACACTGAACCCAACACTAAACCCACACTGAACCCAACACTAAACCCACATTGAACCCAACACTAAACCCACTCTGAACCCAACACTAAACCCACACTGAACCCAACACTAAACCATACATTAAACCCACACTGAACCCAACACTAAAACCACACTGAACCCAACACTAAACCCACTCTGAACCCAACACTAAACCCATACTGAACCCAACACTAAACCCACAGTGAACCCAACACTAAACCCACATTGAACCCAACACTAAACCCACTCTGAACCCAACACTAAACCCACATTGAACCCAACACTAAACCCACTCTGAACCCAACACTAAACCCACACTGAACCCAACACTAAACCCACATTGAACCCAACACTAAACCCACTCTGAACCCAACACTAAACCCACACTGAACCCAACACTAAACCATACACTAAACCCACACTGAACCCAACACAAAACCCTCACTGAACCACACACTGAAACCAACACTAAAACCACACTGAACCCAACACTAAACCCACTCTGAACCCAACACTAAACCCACACTGAACCCACACTGAACCCAACACTAAACCCACACTGAACCCAACACTAAACCCACTCTGAACCCAACACTAAACCCACACTGAACGCAACACTAAACCCACACTGAACCCAACACTAAACCATGAACCCAACACTAAAACCACACTGAACCCAACACTAAACCATACACTAAACCCACACTGAACCCAACACAAAACCCTCACTGAACCATACACTAAACCCACTCTGAACCCAACACTAAACCCACACTGAACCCAACACTAAACCCACACTGAATCCAGCACTAAACCCAACACTAAACCCACACTGAATCCAGCACTAAACCCACACTGAACCCAGCACTAAACTAATACTCAACCCATCACTAACTGACTGCCGACACTGCTTCCTCTGTGTTTCTGGTTCTGATTGCAGTTCTGGTGTGGTACTCACGTCCTGGTTCTCCTGGAACAGCAGCAGGTACTCGGACAGGTGCTGCCTGATGAACTTCTTCATGATCTCCTGCTTGATTCTGGGGTCCAGGACATTGGCCACCAGGCAGGCGTCCCTTAATACATTACTGGGCCCGCCTGGCCTCTGTGTACACACACACACACACACGTACACACACACACACACACACACACACACACACGCACACACACACACGCACACACACACACGCACACACACACAGATTGGTGAGGGAGATCTGTAGGTAAATGCTGAAGGTGAACCTATTCATGAGGATGGTGGGCATGGCATTATTATATAAACTGGTTTAAATAAATTAAATAAAAAGGCTCTGACCTTTGACCCCTGAGCAGGGAATGCCTCCTCAAAGTCAGCTAAAATCTGTGTCCCCAGTTCGCTCTGTGCGGCTTTCACCCTGTGGGAATACATTACATTACATTACATTACAATACATTACATTACATTACAATACATTACAATACATTACATTACAATACATTACATTACATTACATTACATTACATTACAATACATTACATTACAATACATTACATTACATTACAATACATTACAATACATTACATTACAATACATTACATTATATACTGTACATATACATACACAACATCTCTGCCATCGGTCTGATCAATGCCAGGTGGTCCTGTACGTGAGTGCGTACGAGTCTGAGTGTTTGTGAGAATGACTGTGTGTGCGTGCGTTTGAAATAGTGTTTGTGTAAGAGTGTGTGTGCATGGGTTAGTAAGAGTGTGTGTGTGTGTGTGTGTAAGAGTGTGTAACCTTGCACATACGTAAGTGTGTGTACCTCTCAGAGAGCTGGCGTATCTGTGGGATGCTCATGTACTTGTGGAAATGTTCCAGCACGTTGACCACGCCCTGCAGCAGGTTAGCAACCTCCCCATACTGCCGTCGCCTCGTCATAGCCCTGCAACACACACACACACACACCAACACAGCACGAGTTAATGCACACACACATTCATAAAAAAAAGACATACACACAGAGCTAAAATTAACACACGGTACGCACACGTAAACGTACACATTCACACTCTCACATACTCACACATTCAGAGTGAATGCCTAAAAACACACGCACACATAAACATGCACACACACACACACGCACGCACGCGCACACGCGCACGCACACACGCACACACGCACACAAACACACAAACACACAAACACACAGTCTTGCTAGGGGCTGTAACAGGGAGGTACCCACTCTAGGGAGTCCACCCCCCCGGCCAGCATGTGCAGGTGGTTGAGGGTGGTGATGGAGGTGGTCAGGTGACGCTTGGCGTGGTCCAGTTGCTTGATGTCCCGTGTGATCTCTTTGACCTAAAGGGACACGCCCACACCAGATTACTCCAGCAGACATACCAGGATGGGGCCTATTGTTCCCCAGGCCCCGCCCACATCCCGTCCTCCCTTCCCCCCGCCCGCATTCCTGCGTGAGGCAGAGTCTGCCTGTCCGTCCGACGGTTGCTCGGTTACGGAGCTCCACCCACCATTTGTTCCGATTTCTCTGCCTTGTCTTTGATGTCCTTGATCTTGCCGAAGAGCTGCTGTATGGATTTCTGAGCCTCTTCCAGAGCCTGCAGGGGACAGAGAACAGCGAGCTGGACTGACTGAGCTCTTCCAGAGCCTGCAGGGGACAGAGAACAGCGAGGAGGACTGACTGAGCTCTTCCAGAGCCTGCAGGGGACAGAGAACAGCGAGGAGGACTGACTGAGCTCTTCCAGAGCCTGCAGGGGACAGAGAACAGCGAGGAGGACTGACTGAGCTCTTCCAGAGCCTGCAGGGGACAGAGAACAGCGAGCTGGACTGACTGAGCTCTTCCAGAGCCTGCAGGGGACAGAGAACAGCGAGCTGGACTGACTGAGCTCTTCCAGAGCCTGCAGGGGACAGAGAACAGCGAGGAGGACTGACTGAGCTCTTCCAGAGCCTGCAGGGGACAGAGAACAGCGAGGAGGACTGACTGAGCTCTTCCAGAGCCTGCAGGGGACAGAGAACAGCGAGCAGGACTGACTGAGCTCTTCCAGAGCCTGCAGGGGACAGAGAACAGCGAGGAGGACTGACTGAGCTCTTCCAGAGCCTGCAGGGGACAGAGAACAGCGAGGAGGACTGACTGAGCTCTTCCAGAGCCTGCAGGGGACAGAGAACAGCGAGCAGGACTGACTGAGCTCTTCCAGAGCCTGCAGGGGACAGAGAACAGCGAGGAGGACTGACTGAGCTCTTCCAGAGCCTGCAGGGGACAGAGAACAGCGAGGAGGACTGACTGAGCTCTTCCAGAGCCTGCAGGGGACAGAGAACAGCGAGCAGGACTGACTGAGCTCTTCCAGAGCCTGCAGGGGACAGAGAACAGCGAGCTGGACTGACTGAGCTCTTCCAGAGCCTGCAGGGGACAGAGAACAGCGAGGAGGACTGACTGAGCTCTTCCAGAGCCTGCAGGGGACAGAGAACAGCGAGGAGGACTGACTGAGCTCTTCCAGAGCCTGCAGGGGACAGAGAACAGCGAGGAGGACTGACTGAGCTCTTCCAGAGCCTGCAGGGGACAGAGAACAGCGAGCAGGACTGACTGAGCTCTTCCAGAGCCTGCAGGGGACAGAGAACAGCGAGCAGGACTGACTGAGCTCTTCCAGCGCCTGCAGGGGACAGAGAACAGCGAGCAGGACTGACTGAGCTGAGACCAGCATACAGCACTGCCTGTTCCTCAGCTCAACAGGAACCTGAGGGGCTAACCTTAACAACGGACGCACGCGCGTGCGCACGCACGCACGCACGCACGCACACACCTCCCCACTGAGGGTCTCACACACACAGCTGACAGGTGTAGCTGTTGTGATGTCGACAGGAGGTGAGCACACAATCCAGAACATTCCATCAGAAGGATCCAAGATCCTCGGTCAATCCTCCACGGCACCTAACCCCGAGATCAGGGAGCGAAAGCCATCATTCCTGAATATCCCACAATGCCAAGGGAAACTGGTCAGATCCCACTGCAACGTGGAATGGAATTCCAACTGGTACTCATAAACAATGTTACCCGATCTCCAGCAGGAGAAAGCCGGACTCATCAGGTCCGTTTCCACAGACAGAGAGAAATAGCAGGCCAAGGCCTCACCACTACAGGCGCCTGGGTGAACCCGCTTTAAAATGGAGGGTGTTTTTTTAATGAGTGTAAGAACATTGATCCGATTCATTCTGGCCAGGGCCAGGTTGGGCGGGGCTATGACGCACTCACAAAAGATTGTGATGATGACTTCAGGACAAGAGGTGGAGACTCACCTGTCGGCCATCTTGTCCTACATTAGTCTGTCCCCTCACCACAGTCCTGATGTTATCATCTAAGCGCCTGGAACATAGTTAATGCAACATCAGATAACACACTGGATTCAACATCAAATAACACAAACTATACACAAGCACATTAGCATAGCATAGTTTATAATAGTATTTGGAATGGTTTATAATAGTATAGTTTATAATAGTATTTGGAATGGTTTATAATAGCATAGTTTATAATAGTATTTGGAATGGTTTATAATAGTATAGTTTATAATAGTATTTGGAATGAAAGTGTGGTGTTGCTGATTTGCCCACAGCTTACTGTGAACTACAGTCAACGTTCATTGCTAGGGATAGCTGCTACATTATGCAAAGGATGTGCTTTGCCTTGTCTGTTCTGTAATGATGATGATGTCTCTGTACGCACTTACTGTACGTCGCTTTGGATAAAAGCGTCTGCTAAATAAATGTAATGTAATGTACACACATGCAAACACTATACATACATTACACACATGTAGACTAGTGGTCCCCAACCCTATTCCTGGAGATCTGTAAAACCTGTAGGTTTTCACTCCAACCCTAACAAAGTGCACCTTATTCAAGAGCTAGAGATCACGGTTGAACAGCCAATTAGTAGAATCAGGTGTGCCAAATTAGGGTTGAAATGAAAACCTGCAGGACGGTAGATCTCCAGGAACAGGGTCGGGGACAACTGATGTAGACACAATATACACTCACCTGATTTTCAGACGAATTTTGTTCACCACATCATCAATATTGGCCAGAGACTGTGGGAATTACACAGCCGTTTTAATATAAAGCATCAGCACGCTACAGCCGCCAACCCTCCCCCCAGAGCACAATGTCAATAATATAAACAATACACTGCAATGTTATAACACTACATTACACTCTGGACCAACTCAACATCAAACACTATTTTACAATCTGTAAAGCTGCAACACTACATACCTTTATTAATAAGACTGGCTCATCTCCATGCCAACACTTACACCTTTCAAATTCCACATTATTTAAATGCTGCTTATAGGCCTGCTGTAATAAACATACCTAGTGTGGGTGAGCAACAAACTCACTGCACGAGACCCACAGCTTCCTTCAGAGATTTGAAACTGATTTCAAAATGATCAGCATTATTATGCACCCAGAAAATAAAAAGAAAGGAAATATTTCTACAAAGTCCTGGGTGTTTAATGCTTCACTTAAAAAATAAAAAAATAAAAAACTAACAGTGCCCTCTGGTGGATGGATAACGAAACAACGATCAAATGGAAATACAGTATTTTCTTAACATAATTATTCTCCCGGGATCTAACCCGCTTAACATTATATCTAACCCACTTATTCCTGGTCAGAGTCGCGGGGGGGGGGGGGGCTGGAGCTTATCCTAGAATGCATTGGGCGAGAGGCAGGAATACACCCAGGAAATGTCGCCAATCTATTGCAGGCCACACACACCATTCACATACTCATAACTATGGGCAATTTAGAGTCTCCAATTAACCTAACCTGCATGGACTGTGGACTGTGGGAGGAAACCGGTGTACCCGGAGGAAACCCATGCGCACACGAGGAGAACATGCAAACTCTCGGTATCTTCTTGCTGTGAGGCGACAGTGCTAACCACTGCACCACCGTGCCCACAATTTCAAGTCACACAGGAAAATGAAAAGCTGTACAGCTCTGCAGGGCAATTTATTCTAGTAAAACACACTCAGACAATGCACCCAAACACCCATCACTTATCATTAATTATTTCTAGTTTTTGTATATTATTTGGTTATCTTTATTAATGTCCATTCTAACCTTTATGAATTATTTATAGTTTTTGTATATTATTTTCACAATTCATTTTTAGCACTGTAAACTTTTATTTTCATTTGAACCCTTTTTACTGATACTCTATTGCGATTTTGTTGTCGTATGTATATGCTTTGAAATTAAGTGAAACTGTATTCCTAAATATAAACCGGAATTATAAAGATACCGGAAGAATAATTATGCAAAGTACATTCTCTTGCCATTCACCTATTACTGTTATATCTTATCACTATATTGGTTTACCTTTCATGCAAGACGAATTCTCCTCATGCGCAAACTAGTCACCCCTACATAACATTTTCATTTAAAACCCTCTCGCAATTCATAACAGAATTTCCAAAACTATTTATTCAGCAAGATTGTTTGTCGCGTGCGTTAATCACCCCATCACCCTACCTGCTCGGTAGGAAACAAGGTGTTGATGTACTCCACCGCGTTGAAGTCTGCTCTATCCAATGGACCCTGACTGGGAAAAACCTAAAACATATATTTTGGTTAAATGTGCACACAATATATAAACAGCATATGCTATGGCAATACTCAGTAACCTGCAGCAGCGGATACAACGGACAGTTCACATATGAGAGGCATATACTGTACATTTCTTAGCCCTGTTCAAGAGCTAAACAACACATTTACGAACTGGTACCAGGTCGGGCCTTATATTATTTGGTAAACAACTCCCAATATGTACCGCTTCAAGGAATTTATTAGAAAACTTGGCGTGTGACCACATTTAGTGTGTAGTGAATATAAATTGATCAGCTGCTCAAATTTCAATGGTGCAGCAGCAGGTAGTCGGCTGCTACATGGAGTCGTTTTTGACGGAGCACACTACGCAGCAAAGCATTAAATAAGCAACTACAACACATCGTGGATCTCCAAAATGTTTGATCCCAGCCTGCCGGTGTACTTATTGATCACATCGGGGAGGTTGATTTTGTCGCACAAACGATGGTTGAGAATTCACAGCCAAGTTGACCTGGCTACGCTAGCGAGCTAACGTTATCTACCAGAAAAGGGGCTGTGTTTTAATGTTTGCACTCTCACTCCTACCTGCTCTATGGCTAGCTGCACCTCAGGTGTGAGATGCAGGATTGCCTCCAGATCATCGGCGAATTCCAGTTCTTCGTCTTCCATCGCTGACATGTTAACAATAACCCAGCCGCTCCTAGACAGGCTGGCAGAAGCTCACAACAGCTAACTTCCTCAAACACGGGGCTTCTGGGATACTGGAGGTCCAAGGGATGTTCCAGGCTTGACGTCATTTTTAAATTTCGAATAGGCGACGCGTTCGAGGATGACTGACAGCGCGTGTGCACTAAAATTATAGCGCAGCGTGAATTTCATATCAAAGAGATTCATGTGACGACGATGTGTGAGTACGCCTGTTACCAGAATATTATCATTACATTTGATAGTATTATCCTTATTAAAGCTTCTGTGAGCTCTAAACTATACACATTTTCTGTACTGTATATGTACTCTATTTTGAAATATTACAAAATTAAATTTCATGAACACCTCGTGAAAACAATTACTAGATTAAACCATTTAATGTTGCAGTGAAAGACCAATTATTTAAAAAAAAACATGCAAATTACCAAGGCATGTGGACAATGTTCTTTTATTCTCAGTATTTGCACAAAAACACATTTGAAATAGGTCACATCTCAACAACCTTCCTGTGCACCCACAGTAGTGCTATGACCAAATTATTTGATCAATGAATGTGTGCATGTGTGTGTGTGATTCTTCCAGTCAAATAACCAGATTGCAACTCTAGGAACTTCATTGTTTGACTGGTCAGAGCCCAAAGCAGCATGTCTCACACAAGGTCAGGGCTGACTACTTTTTTTTTTTTTTTTTTTGCTTGTTTTAATATCTTTCAGATTTCACCTATACGTTCACCTTATTAGGAACAGGTAAGATGTGAAAATATATATTAAATATCAAATATGCATAGCTATAGCTAGAACTCTAATGCATAAATCATTTTCACATTTTTAAATAAAAATTTACTTATATATTAATATTAGCATCAATATTAAACCGTTGACAGGTGTTGCAATATATGACTTGTGCAAGATGTGTGCATTACATACGTTAAACTGCATAGGCACTGAATTACCCACAGCCCCAAGGTCATATGATCCTGTAGACAGACACGCAACGAAACACCAACAGGCGTCATGGCAACACTGCGGTTAGCTAGCTTTGGTTTCACACACATCAGAGACGGAGGAAGTGGTAACACAGTGACCATCATAGCCGTGTTAAAGATAAAACACTGAAAACTAATTTCAGTTGAAGAGCATTGTTACCATGGTTGCGGATAGGGCGACTGTATTGAATGTGACACCAATACATCATTCATCGCTTCTGGTTACACCACAGCATCATGGACACACCCGGCAAACGGGAGTAAACATATCTCATAGAAATGTTTTGAGTGACGGTTGTTCACCATAGTAACGGGGGGAGTGAAGCCCCGCCCTTGTGTCTGTAGGGTCAGTTCAGGGTAGTTAGCCAGGTCAGGTCATCAGATCTGTGAGACGAGAGGGAAGCCATGTTTCATTCAAAAGCCTGACCACACACACACAGTCATCACCCTGGTCATGCCCCCCGCCCTGCCCTGCCCCGCCCCGCCCTGCCCCGCCCCCACGCACCCCTCCTTCACACTCACTCTGCTTGGGCCTTTGTGATGACCTTCCCTGCGGCCATCCTCTCTGCTACCTGGGAAACCGCGGGGTCATGGTTCAAGCTGGCTGCGGCCACCACTTCCTCGTCCCTATTTAGACCAATAGGAAGCCTCAGTGCAGTCTGACCAGAGACACTCATCCCCAGAACTAAACACCACTAAACCCTCAACACTGAGACTACTGACATTTGGACACAAAGTGAGCTTTTTGTTTTCTTACTTGATATAAAATGCCAGAAATTTCTTTTCTTCAACTTTTCCTTTCAGTACAATATCAGTGTATCCTTCACCATAGCCTGCAAGAAATTAAGCAAAAATATTTACATTATTTATTTCACTTCTGTTCAATAAAATTTTTTTTTTAAAAATCATTAGGTGGTCAGTTACCTGAATCACCACGCGACTGACCTGTGTATCGGAGGCTTTTGCCCAACAGCACGGTCCAGAAGAACGGTATGGAGTCCAGCTCAACCTGGCGGTTCAGCATGTTTAATGCAGCAATCCTCCCTGAAATCATACCCAGGAGCATAGATGTGGTAATGCTGGAGTCTGCGGTGTTTTTATAGGTAAATTTTGCCAGCTCTATGGTGTTAGCTGTCCCGTGTTGGCTCATTGGCGTTGATTCTATGGTGGTAACTCTATGGTGTTGGCTGCATATTGGTAGTTCTATGGTGTTCATTCTACAGTATCAGCTCTATGGTGTTCATTCTACAGTATCAGCTCTATGGTGTAGATTCTATAGTATCAGCTCTATGGTGTTAGCTGTCCCGTGTTGGCTCATTGGCGTTGATTCTATGGTGGTAACTCTGGTGTTGGCTGCATATTGGTAGTTCTATGGTGTTAATTCTACAGTATCAGCTCTATGGTGTTCATTCTACAGTATCAGCTCTATGGTGTAGATTCTATAGTATCAGCTCTATGGTGTAGATTCTACAGTATCAGCTCTATGGTGTAGATTCTACAGTATCAGCTCTATGGTGTAGATTCTACAGTATCAGCTCTATGGTGTAGATTCTATAGTATCAGCTCTATGGTGTAGATTCTACAGTATCAGCTCTATGGTGTAGATTCTACAGTATCAGCTCTATGGTGTAGATTCTACAGTATCAGCTCTATGGTGTAGATTCTACAGTATCAGCTCTATGGTGTAGATTCTACAGTATCAGCTCTATGGTGTTAATTCTACAGTATCAGCTCTATGGTGTAGATTCTACAGTATCAGCTCTATGGTGTAGATTCTACAGTATCAGCTCTATGATGTTCATTCTACAGTATCAGCTCTATGGTGTAGATTCTATAGTATCAGCTCTATGGTGTAGATTCTACAGTATCAGCTCTATGGTGTAGATTCTACAGTATCAGCTCTATGGTGTAGATTCTACAGTATCAGCTCTATGGTGTAGATTCTATAGTGGTAGCGCTATGATTTTGCTATGATGGTGGTAACTCTATGGTGTTGGCTCCATAGTAGTAGCTCTCTGGCGTTCGTTCTACAGTGGAAGCTCCATGGTGTTGCGTCTATGGTTTTGGCTTTATCGTGGCAGCTACATGGTGTTGTCTATGGTGGCGGTCTGCAGTGACTGTGGTACCCTGAGCCAGTGCCACCTGCCAGTGGCCAATATTAACTCTCTGGTTCCTGCGCAGGCTGAGGGGGAAGGAAGTGACATCACCAGCACAGAAGACATTGGGCACAGAGGTCCTCATGAACTACAGGAGAGAGACACAAAGCCAATCACAGCCACCGTGCTGATCACATGACCACACATCAAGCAACCAAACACACTACACACAGTTTTAGCCCCAGTCTAGTTGTTTTATGTGTTCCTCAGTTTGCCACGGATCTTTACAAAGCTTGGTCTGTCCAAAGCTTAAACCCTTTCATATTATTTTTCCCCATATAAGCAATGTTTTAAATTGAATCCTTACTGACATTTATGAAAAGAGGATATTTTTACAGCAGTTTAATTTTACCTTGTCTGCAATCACAGCTTGCCTGGAATCTAGCTCCACAGCGCCCCCTAGCAGGAAATCGGTATTGGGGACGACACCTGACACAACAGTCATATTTACAGTAATATAAGGGTAAAACAGTGCGGTACTTACAGTAATGTAACGGTAAAACATCTGGGGGGGTACTTCACAAAGCAACATTACGGAGTTAGCGGGATAACTGCGTAAACCCGGAACAGCTCTTTTTCCTTCAGTCCAGATTTGGGAGGGTTCCAGGTTTTACTCAGTGCAGTTATCCAGCTAACTCAGTAATCCTGCTTTGTGAAATACCCCCCTGGTATTCATTGTAATCTACATGTAAAACAGCCGGCATTTATATTGGGTTGTGTGACAGATGTGTGGGGAGGGATCTGTGGGTAACATTTAGAGAGACCTTTCTGATGGCATCCACAGAAGGAGAGTTAGTTTAATGCTGTTACTGGTGGACAAACTGTTTTGAGAGTGTTAGTGCGCCTTTGTGGAGAGACGACAGGACTTACCAATCCCCACGACAACCACATCAGCTGGCAGCACGTTTCCACTCTTCAACACCACCTCTCTGACCTATAGAGACCACACCCCTTTTTTAGTGTTACCTGCTAACAACCCTTTAGGGCAGGGGTAGGCAACCCTGGCGTGCCAGTGACGTTTCTGCTTTTTGTTCCATCTGAGCTTGATAACAAGAGTTTGATGGATGATTAAGTCTAAGCCTGAATATTCTGAATGGTGAAACACTGAGTGCCTCCAGCACATGGTCACCTGCATTCATTACACCCGATTCATTTAAATCAGTCCAGTTATGTAGTTATAGGTATGGGTGGAGCAAAAACCAGGGCCGTCTCTGGCACTCCAGGATCAGGGATGCCTACCCGGGCTTTAGGGCTAATACTGTCTCCCCCACTGGACACAATCTAACCCCAACACCTATCAATCAATCTGAATACAGACACTGGTCCAGGTTCAATAACACAAACACACACTTCCTGCTCCGCTGGTGCTACCTGTCCGTTCTCCCCTCTGATCTCTGCCACGCTGTCACTCATGTGGAACTCCACCTTCTTCTCTCCCAGCATCTGCGACAGAGAGGGAACAAAACGCCCGTTACCATGGGAACCAACCACGACTTCTCCAAAATGGCTGCCAGCAGTGAAGGTCCTTGCACAGGGAGTAGTCGCTGTGTGGAATTGTTTGCCAGGTCATGTAGTAGAGGCAGAATTCTGGGGGGTTTTCAAGACCAGGCTTGATACTACCTAGTTTGTAGGTAAACAGCGAGCACTAAGTGGTACACTTCAGTGGTAGCAAAATGGTTAGCATTATTGGGCTGAATGTTCTCGATGTGATGTTATGTTATGTTATGCTGTATGGAGCAATTTCACCATCTAGCTCAGGAAATCATAGACTGCTCAGTGCCTCAGCACAGATCTCCAGACCGTCCTTCATGCCTTAATCTCTGACAATTTGTGATTTATGGTGGGGTTGGAGACGAGTGAGATCAGAGGTGTGTGAGTTCAGAGGTCAGTGAGTGGGGTCAAGTGTCAGAGGGGCTGTCTGACCTGCATAGTCACTCTCCCGATCTCTGTTCCCAGAGTTCTCTGATACGGGACCTCGCTGCTGCCCACCACAGACACGCTGGCCGCTTTATCCGCCAGGTAAGACGCCACCTCCATACCTGCACAGAGAGAACAGAGGGAGGGGCAAGTGGGACTGAGTAACTGCCATGACGACCCTGTCAGTCACTCAAATGAATATAAAGGCCGGATGCCCATTGGCTGGCGGGTTTGGTTACCGATGAAGGAGGAGCCTATGATGACGGCTTTACGGCCCTCACAGGACTGATCGATCTTCCGGGCGTCGTCTGCGGTCTGCAGGCCTCTCACCCCAAGCAGGTCCGCTCCAGGGCATTCGATTGCTCGTGGCCTAGAGGGTCGCACAAGGGTCAGTTTCAAACGGACTGAAGAAATGCACTGTAGAGTACTGCACTGTAACAGACTGTCACTGTAACAGCACCACACCGTAACACACTTTCATGTCAATATCACTGCACTGTAACACTACTGGTGGGTGCTACACATTGGTGGTGGTTGAGGCGAGTTTCCCCCTCATCATTGTAAAGCGCTTTGAGTCTGAGAAAGGCGCTATATGCCAGGCATTATTATTATTCATTATTGCTGTACGAGATCTTCACAGTAACAGACTGTCAGTGCAACACTACTACCATGTAACAGACCTTCACTGTAACTGGGAGAACGAGGAACGGAAGAGAAAGTGACGAGCGGATGGAAGAGTGGAGAGAATGATGGAGAAATAAGAGAGACCTGCAGCCCGTGGCGATGAGGAGCTGGTCATAGCGATGCACCGAACCGTCACTCAGAGTCACTGCCCCCTGCTCCGTATCCAAGGACTCCACCTGCACAGCAACCAATCAGATTGTGCATACAACTCAAACCAAAGAGCCAATCACAATCCTTTGGTCATAATCTTACATACTGTAGTGTATAAGCTTACATGTTACATATAATCACAGTTCTACTGTGAGTTTTACAGCAATACCCGTGTAGCCCAACAGTAATATTGATTCTTGCAGGTATTATCGCACAATCTGGCTGTAATGGCCAATTGTCTCAATTTAATCTGCAGTTATCGTTGCTCTTATAAACCTGCTAAATTAACTTACTATATGCATCTGGTTGTAGGTGGTTCAGCATGAGCTAATGAATGTACTATACTGTAATGTTAACTTCCTCACCTGTTTTTCTGTCCACACCTCAATGTTATGTTGCTGGAAAAACTCCCTCTGCCTCAAGAGTATGCTGCTCCAGTCCACGTTCAACACCTGAGACAGGTAAGGCCTTAAGTACTCCCGCCCACATTCAACACCTGAGACAGGTAAGGCCTTACGTATTCCCGCCTACATTCATCACCTGAGACAGGTAAGGCCTTAAGTACTCCCGCCCACATTCATCACCTGAGACAGGTAAGACCTTAAGTACTCCCACCCACATTCAACACCTGAGACAGGTAAGACCTTAAGTACTCCTGCCCACATTCAACACCTGAGACAGGTAAGACCTTAAGTACTCCTGCCCACATTCAACACCTGAGACAGGTAAGACCTTAAGTACTCCCGCCCACATTCATCACCTGAGACAGGTAAGACCTTAAGTACTCCCACCCACATTCAACACCTGAGACAGGTAAGACCTTAAGTACTCCTGCCCACATTCAACACCTGAGACAGGTAAGACCTTAAGTACTCCTGCCCACATTCAACACCTGAGACAGGTAAGGCCTTAAGTACTCCCGCCCACATTCAACACCTGAGACAGGTAAGGCCTTAAGTACTCCCGCCCACATTCAACACCTGAGACAGGTAAGGCCTTAAGTACTCCCACCCACATTCAACACCTGAGACAGGTAAGGCCTTAAGTACTCCCCGCCCGCAGTCATACGTGTGTCAGAACATCACACCTGCAGTCATACGTGACTGAACATCAAACCTGCGGTCATACGTGTGTCAGAACATCACGCTTGCAGTCATACGTGTGTCAGAACATCACACTTGCGGTCATACGTGTGTCAGAACATCACGCTTGCGGTCATACGTGTGTCAGAACATCACGCTTGCGGTCATACGTGTGTCAGAACATCACGCTTGCAGTCATACGTGTGTCAGAACATCACGCTTGCAGTCATATGTGTGTCAGAACATCACGCTTGCGGTCATACGTGTCAGAACATCACGCTTGCAGTCATACGTGTGTCAGAACATCACGCTTGCAGTTATACGTGTGTCAGAACATCACGCTTGCGGTCATACGTGTGTTAGAACATCACGCTTGCAGTCATACGTGTGTCAGAACATCACGCTTGCAGTCATACGTGTGTCAGAACATCACGCTTGCAGTCATACGTGTGGCTCTCCTGACCGCACCTTGCTCAGCTTGGTCCGGTCATACGGAGGCAGGTCATCTCTGGTCACCATGACGATTCTGCCTCCATAGTTCTCCTGCCGCAGCGTCTCGGCACACAGCAAAGAGGCGGGGCCTGCGTCCATAAACAAAGGTCACATGACTGATCTCCTACTCCAGATGAATCTGTATTCTGTCCTTTAGAAAGGAGCATAGTGGCAGCTGAACTCAACCGGCTAATCAAACTGGATTTGACACAGTGCCCTTCACAGTTCCAAACCAGGGGAGTCCAATCTTACCCACAAAGGGCCGATGTGGGTCTAGTTTTAGCCCGGCACTATGACACCTGACTCTACTTATCAAGGTCTTGATTGAACACCATGATTGGCTAATTAGTTGAATCATGTGTCATAGTGCGAGGCTGAAAGAAAGGCCTGCACAGGATAAGATTTTCGGATAAGATTGGATAAGATAAGATAGGATAAGCCATTTTCGGATAAGATTGGACACCCCCGGCTGAGTGTTTGTGGTGACCACCACCTCCTACCAAACCCCTCCCACTTTCCAAAGTGGCCATGCCCCCCTAATCACCTCCTCCAATCAGCAGCACCGTGTGGTTGACCTCTGCCACTCTGCAGCCCATCGGATTCACCCGTTTTACCAGATTCAAGGACTGTGGAGAACAGCAGAGACAACAGCATCAGCCCTGCCACCTCACATTTATGAAAATAAAGCTTTATTAGGGGACCGAGCAGCATAGCTGCTGGTACCCTATTGTATCTGTTCAGATTCTTTTTTTTGTTTTTGTTTTTCTCCCCTTTCACCTAAAATTCCCATGAGCTGGTTTGTCCTAGAATCACCAAACTTGGCACGCTTGTTGGGATTCCCAAACTCTAGGTGAAACGACGCCCCGTTTCACCTAGAGTCACAAAATTTGGTATACAGGTCCCTTTGCTCATTCTGAACAAATTTGCCTCAAGGACCCATAAAGTCAGCAATATTGGATTTTCCGCTAATTAGCATTTTTTGTAAAACACTTAAAATGCTACTCCTCCTACAAAATTTGGCCAATTTACATGAAACCAGGTACACAAACTCGTTAGACCATGCTTCATAAAAGTTATATACAGAATTTTGATATTTTAAAAGATGGCCGAATGACGAGCCAATGAATTTTCAATGGGCGTGACTTATCACAAAAATACTGATAATTCCAAAATCATTTCACAGAAAGTTATGAAACCTGGTAGGTCTATTAAGAGTAACATGAGGAATTGACCTCTACAGTTTCAACCCAATCGTGCCACGTGGTGGCCAAATATAAGAAAATATTTAAAAATTCACTAAAAATCATTGACACGCCTACTGCATACGCCGTGTTTTATCTAGAGTCACAAAATGTGGTATAGAGGTCCGTCTGCTCATACTGAACAAATTTGCCTCAAGGAACCATCATGTTAGCCCTATTGGATTTTCCGCTAATTAGCATTACTTGTAAAACACTTAAAATACTACTCCTCCTATAAAATCTGACCAATTTACATGAAACCAGGTAAACATACTCCATACACCATGCTTCATAAAACATACATAAAGAATTCTGATATTTTAAAAGATGGCCGAATGACGAGCCAATAAATATCCAGTGGGCGTGGCTTATAACAAAAATGCTAATAATTCCAAAACCATTTCACAGAAAGTTATGAAACTTGGAAGGTCTTTTACGAGTAACATCTAGACCTGACCTCTCCAGTTTCAACCCAATCGAGCCACGTGGTGGCGCTATATAGATCCAAATATAAGAAAATATTTTAAAATTCACTAAAAATCATTGACACACCCACTGCCGACGCCCCGTTTGATCTACAGTCACAAAATTTGGTGTATACGTCCCGCTACTCCTGCCCAACAAATTTGCCTCAAGAAACCATGAAGTCTGCCATCTTCGATTTTCCGCTAATTAGCATTTTTTGTAAAACACTTAAAATGCTACTCCTCCTACAGAATTAGACCAATTTGCACCAAACCTGTTCAAGGTACTCAACCCGCATCCCTACATACATGCATTACTTTACTAAGGCGTATGTCAAAAAAAAAAAATTGGCCAAATGAGAAGCCAATGAATTTTGCATTGGGCGTGGCTTATCGCATAAATGCTAGTACTTCTAAAACCGTATAAAGTTCTGAAACTTGGTGGGTTGATTGAGAGTTAGATCAAGACTTGAGCCCTGCAGTTTTAACCCAATCAATCTGCGTGGTGGCACTAAAGAAATACAAATGTTGGGATGGCAGGTATGCCATTCGCCAAGTACACTATCTCTGCTTAACAGGTCGTCTACCTACTATACCAACTGTGAACGTTCCTGTAGCTTAGTGGTTAAGGCATTTGACTGCTGTGTTGTAGGTTGGTGGTTCGATCCCCACCTGTTCCAACGTTTTTTTTGAGGCACACAATGTGCACGTCATTGTAAGAATGTTCTTTTTATTGCAAAGGCTAAGAAATTTCACAATATTACCTGTTATCTGTTTGAATTATGAAGTCAGTAAGCCAAAACAATCTGATACCGCAACACACAAGTCTTATTTGGCCTCCTCATTTCTGTTAACCTGCTTTGGCCTAGTGGATACAATCTTGGCTTTCCATGTATGTGGTCAGTGGTTCAATTCCAGCTTGGTACCAATGGCTAAGTTAATGTTTGGCAAAACTATTGTGCAAATGCTATGCTTCTTTTAATGTTGTTTTCACATTAAGAAACACCTTTTTATTGCAAAAGTTAATAAATTTAACAGTATTAACTGTTCACTGTTTCACTCGTACTTAAAAGACTTAATACACAAGCCCTTACTGGATCGGGTTAAGATACCATCAACAATGGCAAAAGCCCTGATTAGAAACAAATATTTGTATTTTGGGTCAACCCTGTCTCGAGTTGTCTACCATTTTGCGGTTTCTGTGTTTGACAAATGCTGCTAATGCCGCTCATTGTGGATTTTTGTTGGGGGGATTGAATGTTTAATTCTGCTTTTTGTTTTTGTCTTTGTTTTGTATAAATGAAAAATCCCAATAAAAATATTATTCAAAAAGGAAAAGCATACTGTACATCTACTATACATTAGTGCAAATTCAGTAATGCATACCAAGGAAATAAACGAATCAGCAAAATTGCACTTACTTTTTTGCTAATTGACACAAATACTTTGTTGTTCTCAATGGTCACCTATGAAAAGAAAATAAAGTGGATCACAATTTAGCAAGGCCAGCAGGTGGCGGTAAATCGTCCTACATCATCATCAGACCACTCACGGTGCGTCCCAATACTCGAAAAATGCACCCTCTCTTCCTCCACTACCACCTCCTCTACTCCTGCCCAGGAAACCGATCTATGTGTTTTAATCTAATGTTGCTGATTACATCTTAATTATGTATTAATCGTTAAATATTAATTAATGTCTCGACGCAAACCGCAATGTCAAGTACATTGTATACTGTACATGTAAATAATTGTACTCAAAACGTTCAGGCAGTTTTGCATACTTCCGGGTAGGAGAGGAGTGGTAGTGGGGGAAGTGGAGGAAGGGAGGTGGTGGAGTGAAGAATATTGGGGCGCACCCTCAATCTTCAGCAGCAACAGCAAGGATGTGCACTGAAGAGGGTAGGCGGAGCAAGAGCACTTCGGAGCTGGAACGTCCACATTTGGAACTTATTAGACAGACAACAGGTGCTCATTGAATGACTGGAGGTCAATGGAGTTTTTTTCAAAACAGTTCGCTAAACGGGTCATTATCAGACAGACGAAATCAAAAGTCTCCCCTTTTCTTTTTAGATTATATATGCCTGGGTTTTCAGGAACCAGTACTACTACTTACAAGCCGTTATGATTTTGACTATCCAACGAAAAACAACTTTAAATCCAGCTAGCGCCCGGTCAGATGTGCGCCACTCTAAGCATACGTTATGTAACTTTAGTTGCTAAGCTAACTGAAAACACTGCTGCGCATGCCTGATCACTTCCCCTTGTGCGGACGAAAAATCCAATGGGGAAAAGTGCCAGTTGCGTTTCTTCTCATATCTAAAATCTTTGGCAGAAGGAAAGATTCTTTAATAAACTTTATTACCAGGAGACAGAGAGCTCTGTAAATGTTCTGAGCTCAATTACAGCACAGAAGCACATGGTTATGCTAATGCACTTACCTTGTGACAGGGTAAACTATCCAGACCTGGATATTCTTCTAAGTCTCCGGTCTTAATGTTGAAGCAGGCCCCGTGCCAGGGACACCGTACCCTGCTTCCCAATAACGCACCTGCCACAGGAAACGCATCATCAACTCCACAGTTATTGCTGGAACAATAGTTCCACAATGGTTGCTTCCAATGGTTATGTACAATATCTTTTACATTGAGTGCAATATACAGTATATTATCCATTTTATAGCAATGTGTGTGTGTGTGTGTGTGTGTGTGTGTGTGTGTGTGTGTGTACGCGCGTGCGTGCGTTTGGGGGCTGGGAGGGGAATATTGTATCGAACTTTGACTGAACTTTTATTATTGTTGTTGTGTTTTTATTCTTCTTATATCTTTTTACCTTGTTAGTTTGTGTAAAATTACCACTTGAATCCCTCTCTTCTGGCGTAATAAAGGTTACCATGACCTTACCATGACCTTGACATTCGTCAGTTAACTTCCACTGGTTGTGAGAACTACATGAGGAGGTTGTAAGTAAATCATTTTAAAATGAATAGATTAAATACCGCAGCTCCAGTGCCCCACAGAAGCTTCTTCTGTGGATCAGGGGCACAGCAGTATGCAGAAGTTTGGGCACCCCTGGTGCATGGGAGGTGTAGGTGATGTGGAAGGTATAGGTGGTATAGGAGGTGCATGTGTACAAGGAGTGAGGACCAGTAGGTACAGGTGTGGGAGGTCCAGTAGGTACAGGTGTGGGAGGTCCAGTAGGTACAGGTATATGTGATGTGGGAGGTGCCTGTGTAAGAGGAGTGAGGTGTAACGCCTACCTTTGCTGAGGGGAGCGCCGTAGTGCGTGCAGAGGTTCCCCAGAGCGCTAAACTCTCCCTCGCTGTGCACCAACAGCACCTTCTGCCCTCCCACCTCCACCTCCACCATCCTGCAGAGAGACTACACCTGACTACACCTGCCTGACCACACCCATTCTACACACACCTGACTACACCTGCCTGACCACACCCATTCTACACACACCTGACTACACCTGCCTGACCACACCCATTCTACACACACCTGACTACACCTGCCTGACCACACCCATTCTACACACACCTGACTACACCTGCCTGACCACACCCATTCTACACACACCTGACTACACCTCCACCACCCTGCAGAGAGCACACACACACCTGACTACATCCATTCAATAACACCCTAACAATTCAATTCAATTTTCATTCAATTTTATTTGTATAGCACTTTTTACAGAGAACGGTCACAAAGACGCTGCACAGAGAAACAGTAGGAAAATTGAGAGAAAAAAACAGGCCTTAACCCCCAACCACTCTCAAAAAGGATGTGTTAATATCAACACACCTCTGTGTCTGGTTAAGGACAACACATGTTGTGTTACTTTAAACACATTTTGTGTCAAAGTTACTACTTTTGTGTTACAAATACACAATTTATGTGTTACAAAATGATACTTTTTAACACAGACTGTGTTAAATGTAACACAACATATGTTGTCCTTAGCACAAGGATGTGTTAAAATATAACACGACATGTGTTGTTTTTAACACATCTGTTCTAAGAGTGCAGCAAAACGAGTTAAAACTCCCCGGTGGGAAGAAAAACACTCAACAGTGGCGAGAAATTAGGCTACATAACGCTAAGCTGCGCACACAATCTAACCTGGTTACCATACAATCACACCACTCAGTCTACTAAGTACAATTCTCGGGAGGCATGATTGCTATGTGACTGATCTCCATCAATCTTACTGTCCGTCCTGCAGATCGGATGCCTGGCACACCTCCGCTGTGACTTCATCCTGGTCCGGCGGTTTGCCCAGGGAGCTCGTGCCTGTCGAAAACGTACATTCATGTCTCACCACGGTCCGCTTTCGTAACCGGTTCATAACCACAGCAGATCTACGCATCACGTCCTTCATAGCTAATAGCATTCTGAGCGCCATTAGATTTTTTTTATTCACTTGTATTTTGAGACGCCTGTAATTATCTTTTCCCCACGCCAAGCAAGAGAAAACTGCTTTACACCGAGGTTCTGTTTTTTTGGGTATTCAGACACGCTACTTTTTGTAGATCTTGTGCTGGCTATGTAACGTCGTCGCACGACATGACGTCATCATTTCGATTGTCCGGCGATGAGGCATTGGTCACGATGTTTTTACTAAGCGCGTGATTAGAGTATTTAACCCTTATAAGGTGTAAGATCACAAGTAGGCTATGTCATTATAATGTTCTTAACAGAACATTATCATGTTGATGTAACAATCGCGTTACGTTATCGAATCGGAGTGCATTGATATAACGTTATCATGCATCCCATACGAGTTTCAGACGACCGAGAGCTTTAACTCACTAGCCTACTTACCCGTTTGTCTAACAGACATCCCACGTGCCCAAGAATCAAATAGATTTTGTATCTGAGGTTCAATCGGTCAATTTCCCGTTTTCAGCTGCATCTGTAGGCTACATCAATATAGTAGCCTAGTCGGTATTATAACGCTACTAATTCAGGTAGGCTCGGTTACAGCAGTAGGCGAGCGACAACTGCAAGGTACAAAATGACGAAGTAAGATCCCGTAGCCCTGGAAACCGCCACGCCCCCAGCACCGCTCATACGGAATGATCGTGTGTGTGGATCATAAACTCCACGAATGCCCCAGCCATTGTAAAGCAGGTCGTTAGAAACTTCTCTAAATATCTAAAGAGACATTGATCGCAAACAATAATTGTCTGGGCCAGTCGAAAGCATGAACTGAAGTAGCCTAATATTTTAAACAAACCAGTCAGTATCCTATCTCACAAACCTAACCAGCTCTATTTTTAAGGCCGCAGTATTTACACTGCAGGTCTTGATGCCCAGTTCCGATTTTTAGCCTATATCAGATTTTTTTGACCGCCTGTTTACATCTACTTTTGAAAGTGACCCATATCCGATACCTGTGTTTACACTTGCTTAACACTTGAAACAACCCGCATGCTTACAAGAGGGTTTGGTTACCGAAACGAAAAAACGAAAGTAAACAACCAGCCGGCACTTTCTCGCAATGGACGCAAACGAGACCGAAATAATAATTCAAGCAATTGCTTTCCGAAGCATCTTTAGAGGTCCGCAAAATATTTTTCACTTGCGCCGTTTTTTTCCACCGGAGAGTAGTTGTGGACGTGAAAGTAACGTTATACGTCATTAAAATGCAAAAAAGTACAAGATCGTCGCATTTTCAATGACGTGCGAATCACAATGACAGGGAATATCCGATCTGTCCGTTTAGATGGCAGTCGCATTGGCAGATATCCGATTAATATCCGATTTATTTCCACATATGATTGAGGCCTGAAACGGATCTGAGAATATCCGATTCCATGTGCTTTTTCCTGTTTACACGTTCATACTACATATCCGATCTGTGCCACATGTGAGCAAAAAATCGGAATTGGGTCACTTTTACCAGGTAGTGTAAAGGCAGCCTAATCACTTGACATACCGCCTAAAGTTCCTGTTGCACAAAGTCACATAATCTATCATATCAAAGTCATACAGCAGCCTATTTATCTCTGCTGTAGACCTATTTGCACGATTTTCATTTTCTTCTCAATAAATTCGTAGCAAAACGTGCGAGATATAGGCAGTCTCAAACTGACCAAAGTTGGCAACCCTGAATACTATTGGATGGTTGGTCTACTAGACTGTGATTGTGTTGTTAACTTAACCCCATAATTTAGAAAGCTGTAATGGCAGATATTCTAGTTACATTTATTAGACAACAAAAATACGCTCACTGACTGATCCACAAAAGAATAAATTGACTCCAAAACAACAAGACAAGCACATTGGCAGCCGCTATATTCGGTACCATTCTCACGTATAGCTAATGGAAATGAGGCGAATGAATAAATAAATCACAGCACCAGCGGCTGTCATGTCTTAACTAGAGGTGGCTATAGCTAAGCTACCCACAGCTATGTTATAAAAACATTTTTAAAAGGGTTCGACGGCAACAGGCCATTCAGCCCAACTTGGCTAGTCGGTGAAATGTTTTTTTGTTTTACATTTAAAAAAAATAAAATAAAACAATCAATAAATACAATCAATAAACAATAAACCCAATAAAATACCTTAAAAATTCATACCCATAAAAACCAATAAATCATTAAGAGCAATAAAACAATCAAAATACTCATGAAACCAAAAATATACAAAAATAAATAATAAATAAAAATAAAATAATGGTTATGTTGGTTATGTTGTTGTCTTTCTGTGAAACAATACATGCCAGTTGCAAATATCTCCCTTTGTACTTTGCTTGCGCAACAACTTAAGCCTGTTTTTACTGTCATCTACTGTCAAAGCAAAGTAGCCTATCTTGGATAAGAAAACGTGATGTTGACAGAGAGGCTTATTCTATAGACCGTGTTTTTTAGAGCTTTTACAGACAGCTGATCTTTTGCTGCCATCTACTGCAAAAGCAAAGGAAGTAGCCTATCTTGGATAACATTTTACACTGTGAATTCTGGTTTTCGTTCCAACCACAATGACAATGCCAGAATTTTAACAAGATGTTAATTTGTCTTAATTATTTATTTTTTATGTTATTATTTACGCCATAGTGCATGTCACGAAGATGTTCACATTGTGCTTATTGTGCTGCAGGCTATTGTATATAATTTCACTAGAAGAGGTAACAAAACGTTTTAACGGATCAAAATAATGTCTGAGGTTAATCGATAGGCTTCTAATTGATGAAAGTGTATACACATAGTAACTAACTATTTGGTAGATAATTAATAATTCAAAGGCAAGGCAAATGATAGCGAGCTAAACCTACATGTGTTAATAATATTATTCGAGATTCACCTAAGTATTTCATTTATTTAAAGAAAATATCTTGAATAACATTTTATGCGTTTGAAAGAACGACATATACATTATATATGAATTGTTCATTGTTAATCAGATTCTGGCCTTTGAAAGAGCGACTTGCAGGCTACTGCATTTTATGAATGACGGTACACTCATAGGCTACTTGAATTAAAACTTTCATGCACTTGTGAATAAACGTGTCATAAATATTCCATCTGAAGTTACTGAATATAACTTTATATATTATATGAAAGCTTCTACGACAGCAATTCTTGTCTTTTTTGCCAACTTTATCCTGTTAGGGATGTTCTACGGAATTAGTTACAAAGCTATTTCATGTATGGAGTGCACCTGTTACCACTTGGTGTCGCTGTAGTCCACACGGCGATGCTACTGCGGTTTCCCAGTAGGTTTTCCTAGACATTCATATTTGTACAGTAAACTCATCATCATCAGACTGCCACCAAAATATATTGTGGATACTTTGGGACCTAGCATAGCCTAGCCTACTATAGAAATTAATTTTAAAATGGTTGCTTACATATCCCGATTCAACCATCTATATTAAGCATAATTCTAAGAGCTTCTAGCCTTACCAATTAATGGAATTAGAATTAGAATTTCGCCGTACAAATATTAATTAATTAATTAATTAATGTATTTATTTATTTCTTTTCGAATTTAACGCACAACACAACAACCACTCACATAGGCTACTGCAGTTCCAAAGTGATGAACTGTGAGCTGGGGGCGGGGCTCTCGGTGTTGAGGAAAACATGACGCCCTCTTTCGAATGTTTGGCCCCGACTCTGTCAGTAGTAGGCGGGGATACTGTTGTTTGGTTCACTTCATATAGAAGACAGAAAGTTATACAGGGGAAGGGTAGCATTTGTAATTGCTAGTTTCACAACCATGACATCACTGTAGCCAGTGAGATGTCTACGGCCTTGTGATAACTTCTGTTTATTTTTGCATTTTGCTGCTGCTGATTTAATCGAGCCAAATAATAACACCAACTCAATAAGTCCCACCGTTGCCCATGTTAAAGCACATGACATGGCTTGTTGGATATGAAAGCAAAACATTTCAAGAAAATAGCACATTAAGTTAATTGCGAAATTTACAAAAATTTTGGCTAGAGGCGAGAAAAAAATAGAGCATCAGGTTGCTCAACGCCCGCTATTTCCAGATTCTGGATTTTAATTTTTCATTTTTTTCAGTTGAAGATTGAGGACGTCGGAACGACTGTGTAAGGTCATGGATCTGAACTCGGTTATTTTGACAACGAGTGGATCCGTTGGATTTTTTAAACTCGTGAACTGTGGACTGAACAAATTACCAGCGCCAGAGAGTGCTCGCAGAAATGTGTGGAAATGGAAAAACATTTCCACCTCTTTGGCACACAGCATAATCACAGGACTCTGGGCTGTGCTTTGGTGAGTGTCTCTAGATATTTTGGATTTCGCCTAGCGCGAGGCTAAATCGCCACTACAATATGGTTGTGAACATTCCCTTGTGTCTTATTTTTGTGTCGTGATTCGGCATAACTGACCGAATGCTGTATTTGTATCTATAAAATGGGGATATACTGTAAATGTAGGTAATCAAACTAGCAAGGCTCTTGCTGTTGCATTGTAAAATATTGTTATTCAGCATATTGTGAAAACTAGCCTTTAAATGGATAGACATCTTTGTTAGACGTGACACGGCTTGACGTCCACTTGGTAGTCATCAGAAATCGGGGGGAAACGTCAGTAATGGAAATATGCAGGCATGCAGCCCACATTTGCACTTTACTCTCAGTGCACTAACATGAAAAATGCAGGGTAGAGAGCATCTCGTGACATTCTCGCTCCTCTCGTACAGCTTCTATCTGCATCCGCGGATGGCGGAGGATCTCATCGCCACCCATTCAGTTTTCTCGCACGCGCTGGTTTGTGTTTCAATCGGTAAGTTTGAACTACGGGGACGCTGACACGCAGGCACTGTGATCCCCTGCCAATAAAAGTCTTCCTTCCAGTGACTGAATTTTCCCTCGTGCAGTTTCACACCCCCTCCCCCTCCCCTCCAAAAAAGCTCCATAAAATGTTCACTTTCTGGGCGAGGAACACCATCTAAAAATAGGTTGCTTGACACCTTCATTCAATATGCACTATGGTAATGAAGTGGCCATTTAAGACACGCCATTTATGGAGGCGTGGATAAAATGTCGGATGTCATACAATGGATGTCATCACTTATTTCAGATATATACATATTACAACATAAATAGGTAGTAAATTACAGTTATTGTAATACTACCAAGAATGTGTAAACTGTATATATTTTGTAAATCACTGCTAGTCTATGTAATGTGAGAAATATCTAAGTGTAAAGAATATATTCTTATAAAGAAAAATATTACTTCCTGGAGGACCCCTGGAGTTCATTGAATCTGATGATGTTTACTCAGTTTGACCACTGTGAGTCTTGCATGTATTATTTCTTTGGACCCTTAGTGCTACAAAGGAAAAGTTTGTGCTCAAAAAACTGAAGCAAAGTGTTCCATTGAATTTATATCGTGTGTAAGTAAAAATAAAAGTGTGACACTCGCTCATAAGAAAATATGTTTGCTTTATTATTATTAAAAACATGATACATCAGCCGACCTGGCGTCAGATCTCATGATGAAATATTATGGTTTCCATAATAAAGTACATTTTTATTTACTTACACGAGTGTCAAACATTTTTACCTACAATTTGGGCCTTTACTGAGAATATAAAGAATTACAAAGCTCGATAGGAAAAGTGACTCCCTATGCAGGACTGGTCAGAGGCAGCTGGCTGTAAGATAGACTTAGTTTACAGTAATATGATCACTATTGTAAAATTTCTTGTGTTTTATGTGATTTACAAGCTGGTCAATTTAAAAAAAAAAGATTGCCCAACAGCAGTGGATTAATTTTTACTTTGTAAACACGTTGCATCAACTGTGCGTGCATTGTGTGCACAATAATCCATAACACAATAATCACATAACACAATAATCACATAACGCAAACACATAACACAAAACACTGGTTCAGGACAGTTATTTGTTTAAAGGTGAGATGTCTGCCCTGATTTCGTGGCATTTTAAGGTGATGATTTAAACTCATTTGACCTGGTAAAATAGCTTCTCCTCAGTATGAGAAATGGAGCCATAATGGCTCCGCTTCTCCTCTGTATGAGAAATGGAACCATAATGGCGGACGTGTGTTGGAAGTGGACGGTGTAGTACAGTAGAGGGAAGCTCAGAATAGAACGTGTCTCATTCTGCACTTTGTTGACGGCGTGTCCGAGCTGCGTAGCTAAGTGACAGCCCGCTGTCCCCACTACACCTCTAGTTTAGTGTGTCCGTGCCGGGAACAGGGCGCTCGGGGATTCCAAGAGCTCCTTACATTCCTGGAGGAAGCCCACCCCCACTGTCCGAGATATCGGCCCCACCGAGCGAGCTTTCAATGCAGGCATTATGGCCCTCTGTCCCAAGTGCCAGATTTGCCCTCGTGCGTCACATGGCCCCTCGAGATTTAACCGCCTACCACAAACAGATGCCTTCATTCATCTGCGCAGCCGAATGGCTGCTTCTGATTGGCTGGTACGGTCACAGTGCAGATAGCATGACTGAGGGGCTTGGCCTCGGGCTGCAATGGGACGATGTGGAGGGCGTGGCCATCGGTTTGTGACCCTGCTGAGTGCGGCCTAGCTCAGATACTGATACAATGGAAGCGAATGGAAGAGATGATGATGGCAGTTTTTGCCATATAACCAGTGGTTGGTTTGTAAAACCATTTCAAGGAGGATGCCAGGGTCTGTGACCCAAAGGGGACGGAAAAGGGTGATGGTAGTGTTACAAAGGGGATGTTTTTTTTATCAATTATTTTTAACGGGGTGATGGCATCCCCTTGCCCCCCCCCCCCTCAAATCGACCCTTGTGTATAACGGTTAGGTAGAATAAGTCCCGCCTGTGTTTCTCTGCTCCGCCTGGTCACCTGGGCATCAAAGAAGCACAGAGATATTTTATATCCAGAAAGTCCACCAAGCCCCACCCCTCAGATCTGGCCCGAATTCCCCCTGAAAAGCTTCCCATCATCCTGCTCTCTGTCGGACTGTCCGTTATCAACACAGTACCCTGCACACTCGCCGGCATGCTGACATCGTGCCCTAGTTGTCATGGCAATGCCGTACAAATGGATTGCTTGATGCTTTCCTGTCTCACGTTAAGGGCCTGACTCTGTTGCACGGCAACATGTTTATGTCTCAGAGAACCCCCCGCAATAGAGATTTGATCCTACAACCATCTGGATGCATGATAGCTTCCCTGCTACACTCCCTGTCTGTAGCTTATTCTGATTCAGTCACTGAAGGGTGAAAATTTGTTTATAGGACACAGAGAAATGTTCTCTGTGCATGTGCATATATGCGTGTGCATGAGTATGTGTGTGTGTGTGTGTGTGCCAGTGAGTGTGTGGGAGTGTGTGTGTGTGTGTGTGTGTGTGTGTGTGGGAGTGTAGCTCTATGATTTCCAGGCTGAGGCAGTGAGGCGGAAGCTGATGTGGGTTATCTGGATTAGGGACCCTCTTCTCTTGCTCTTTGAAACCAACACACTGAAATACCGTCTCCATGGATACATTCATAGAGGAGATGGATATAAATAGCCCACTGGAACTGACATCTTGGTAACCATGGCAAGTGTTGTCATGGTAGCCAAGATCTTGTAACTAGCCAAAATGGCAGAGATGGCAGGATATTAAATATTAATATTACATATTAAACACTAATATGCATTTCTCCTTTTTTTCATTTGATTTTTCCACAGGATACTTCATCTATGACTTCTTGGACATGGTTCACAACCAGAAGCTCAGCCAATCCTGGGAGCTTCTCTTCCACCATGTGGTGGTGAGCACATAGACGACGCCCACAATGTCCACACCCACAACAGCCGTGCCTGCAAAACACCGCTGTGTACAACTACTGTACTAAGATCGAAAATTGCTTTCGGGCTTAGTAAATCACATTACACATGCTAATATAATCTACTTGCCTGACCTCCTCCCATTATTTCGTGAAATAACGTAGGAACAGCCAAATTTGTTTAATCATTCAGGCTAAACCGCAAAAATGAAAAATCCATGTATCTTTCAATATTAACACCCAATTTTAACACCCAATCTTTGCACCTCATTAGTTGATCTACTCTGATAATTTATGCGCAGGTGGTAACAGTTTTACACATGATTTTGTACATGCAAACCTTTAATAGAGATATGGGTTTTGTAGGGTGGTTGTGGAGGAATATGGGTTTTATAGGATGGTTGTGGAGAAATATGGGTTTTGTAGGATGGTTGTGGAGGAATATGGGTTTTATAGGATGGTTGTGGAGAAATATGGGTTTTGTAGGATGGTTGTGGAGGAGATATGGGTTTTGTAGGATGGTTGTGGAGGAGATATGGGTTTTGTAGGATGGTTGGGCATGATCTTGACTGAGGGCATAGCTGACCTTTCCATAACCAGAATTCCCTGCAGGTTGGGCAGAAAGGCCAACTTGTGTGCTCAGGGCATGTATGTATGTATGTTTTACACATGTAAGAGAACATGTATGAGAAAGTGAGAGACTGAGAGAGTAAGCGCATGTATGGTATTTCTATTTCTGTATAATGCTACTTTTATATAATACAAAAGTTGTATTGTACAAGATGACTTGTATTATCTCAGATTTCGAATTCACTACTTTTATTTCATTAAGTATGACCATTGTTAAGTTATACCCATTCTTATTATTTTATTTTGATATTGCAGACTGTGCTCTTATGTGTGTATACCGTATGTACATACTGTAAGTATACCAGAAGGTACAGAAGCGTATGTTCCTCAGGGCTATGAGTTTGTGGTCATTGTGGTTACTTCTGTAGGAAACCCTGAAAAGTGCCAAACTCTCGGTGCTGTATAGGGATGGGGCATGCCCCGTCAAGCCGTAACTTGGCGGATGGCATACTTGCCATCCCCAATGTATGCTTGCCAATTCTAATATGTATCAGACCAATAAGGCACATTTGAACAGAAGAATTGAGGGACAGAAAGTGGAAAGGCGTCAGAGCTAACGCTACTGGAGCTAACGCTACTGGAGCTAACGCTACTGGATCTAACGCTACTGGATCTAACGCTACTGGATCCAGTTGGAAGTTTGTCTTAGCGTGGCTTTGGCTGGAGGCCCCTGTATTACATCTTCTTTTTCCCTTTTCTGCTCTCTTTTCTTTTCTTTTCTGTTCTGTGCTGTTTTGAATTTCTTTCCACTCTACCGGGGACTTCATGCACTCCACAGCACTGTCAGACTCTGAATAACCATCCCTCTTTTCTCACTCTCCTTCTCTTTCGCCCCTTTTTTTCTCGCTCCTCTCCTGTCTCTCCCTCTTTCCCCCTTCTCTGTTCATCCTTTCTGTTTATTAATTTGAGAGTATAATAACGGAACCGTTATGTATTCCTTGTAAAGGGCGAGGAACGTGTACGATAGACAAACGCGCTCCTTGTTGCGGAGTTGCCTGCAGTTGTTTGTGAGGTTTAAACAAAGGAATGTTTTTCATCGCCGTTCATTTGACCTCACGCACCTAGCGGTTTTGAATTTTAGAATCTTTAATAGTTTCTGTCAGCTGTGTAGAGCTAGTTACACCAGCTGAGCTGCGGCCCACCCCAACACCCCCACTAAGAAACAGGAAGTTCTCGTGAGGCAGAAACTGGGGTCTATGGGGTACATTGCTCCCCCCACTAAGAAACAGGAAGTTCTCGTCAGGCAGAAATCGGGGTCTATGGGGTACATTGCTCCCCCCACTAAGAAACAGGAAGTTCTCGTCAGGCAGAAATCGGGGTCTATGGGGTACATTGCTCCCCCCAATAAGAAACAGGAAGTTCTCGTGGGGCAGAAATCGGGGTCTATGGGGTACATTGCTCCCCCCACTAAGAAACAGGAAGTTCTCGTCAGGCAGAAATCGGGGTCTATGGGGTACATTGCTCCCCCCAATAAGAAACAGGAAGTTCTCGTGGGGCAAAAATCTGGGTCTATGGGGTACATTGCTCCCCCCCCCCCCGTCGCGTGGACGGGGTTATTCGAGAACGGATGTGTTTACAGAACCAAATAAGTAACTCATCATTCTTTATGCCAAAAGCAGCATAAAGGGCTTCCTGTTCGCAGTCATTCTTTCGTGATGGTTTCATTGGTTATTACTGTGGCTGTTCTAAAATAACTTAAAAAGACGACTGTTCTTGTAAAGATACTCTCTTGAGCAAGTGGAAAAACCGTTAGCACTTATTTACGGAGCTTCTGAGGAGTATTTTGAGGTGAGGCAGATTTCAAGGTGTTTTGTTTTTTTTGCTCTTTTCCAGAATCTTCTGTACGCTATGGGTCTGCTGCTTTAGATTTGATTGTGTCTGATTTTCGCTCATATTTATAAGAAGGGGAATTCTGTATTAGGAAAAGCTGAGCAGTGTGTTTGCAGATTTGCTGTTTGTGGAAAACAGCATTATATTGTTTGTGTGTGCTCCCAATTACAGAAATGACTGTCATGTGTGATTGAGCTGAATTGAGTTAGTTAATCAGAGGGGTGCGGCTTCATGTAGAGCGTCCAGCCAATCCGTCCTGCCAGACACTGTGACGGACAGGTTAGCCCCTCCCCTCAGACCCACCCAGAGAGTTTTGATCGCCCGTGGCAAACCTTTGCATCCGTGTTCCTGAGTGCACCTCAATGTCCTTCCTGTAATTTAAATATTTCTGGGGTGCGTCCCAATATTCTTTACTCCTCCCCACCTCCTTTCCTCCACTCCCCAACTACCACTCCTCTCCTCCTTTCCTCCACTCCCCCACTACCACTCCTCTCCTCCTTTCCTCCACTCCCCCACTACCACTCCTCTCCTACCCGGAAGTATGCAAAAATACTGCTGTTTTGAGTACAAGTATTTGCATATACAGTATACAATGTACCTGACATTTATCCCGGTTTGCGTCGAGATATTAATTAATATGTAACCATTAATACGTAATTAAGATGTAATCAGCAACATTAGATTAAAACACAAAGATCCGTTTCCGAGGCATGGAGGAGAGGAGGTGGTAGTGGAGGAAAGGAGGAGAGGAGGTGGTAGTGGAGGAAAGGAGGAGAGGAGGTGGTAGTGGAGGAAAGGAGGAGAGGAGGTGGTAGTGGAGGAAAGGAGGTGGTAGTGGAGGAAAGGAGGAGAGGAGGTGGTAGTGGAGGAAAGGAAGAGAGGAGGTGGTAGTGGAGGAAAGGAGGAGAGGAGGTGGTAGTGGAGGAAAGGAGGTGGTAGTGGAGGAAAGGAGGAGAGGAGGTGGTAGTGGAGGAAAGGAGGTGGTAGTGGAGGAAAGGAGGGGAGGAGGTGGTAGTGGAGGAAAGGAGGTGGTAGTGGAGGAAAGGAGGAGAGGAGGTGGTAGTGGAGGAAAGGAGGAGAGGAGGTGGTAGTGGAGGAAAGGAGGAGAGGAGGTGGTAGTGGAGGAAAGGAGGAGAGGATGTGATAGTGGAGGAAAGGAGGAGAGGAGGTGGTAGTGGAGGAAAGGAGGAGAGGAGGTGGTAGTGGAGGAAAGGAGGAGAGGAGGTGGTAGTGGAGGAAAGGAGGAGAGGAGGTGATAGTGGAGGAAAGGAGGAGAGGAGGTGGCAGTGGAGGAAAGGAGGAGAGGAGGTGGTAGTGGAGGAAAGGAGGAGAGGAGGTGGTAGTGGAGGAAAGGAGGAGAGGAGGTGGTAGTGGAGGAAAGGAGGAGAGGAGGTGGTAGTGGAGGAAAGGAGGAGAGGAGGTGGTAGTGGAGGGAAAGGAGGAGAGGAGGTGGTAGTGGAGGAAAGGAGGTGGAGTGGAGGAAAGGAGGAGAGGAGGTGATAGTGGAGGAAAGGAGGAGAGGAGGTGGCAGTGGAGGAAAGGAGGAGAGGAGGTGGTAGTGGAGGAAAGGAGGAGAGGAGGTGGTAGTGGAGGAAAGGAGGAGAGGAGGTGGTAGTGGAGGAAAGGAGGAGAGTAGGTGGTAGTGGAGGAAAGGAGGTGGTAGTGGAGGAAAGGAGAAGAGGAGGTGGTAGTGGAGGAAAGGAGGAGAGGAGGTGGCAGTGGAGGAAAGGAGGAGAGGAGGTGGTAGTGGAGGAAAGGAGGAGAGGAGGTGGTAGTGGAGGAAAGGAGGGTGCATTTTTTGAGTATTGGGACACACCCCTGGGGTTTCCCTCCCTTCACAGAATAATGTATCCCAGAATTCTGTGTTCCTGGTTTAGCGTTACGCACACAATGGAGCAGCAGATTTGTCAGGTTTATTCAATTTCATAAATATTCATAAAGGAGAAGCCGATAACAGATAAATATATCGTAATTCACCAGTACTGTCTGGCCATTATTTACACAGAAAGATGTGCAGTTTTGCAGTGTTTTGGGAAAACAGGGTTTGGTTATATGAGCATTCCATGTTGTCCTGACCTCATGTGATTTCCATTGAATGTTGGGGCAGTGGTTTCCATAGTTACGGGGAAATTTGTCCCACGGCGTTAATCAGCCCCGTGAACATTGGCCGTGGGAGCATAGGTTCCTGTGGGTGTGCGTGTGGGAGTTTGACAGGGGGGTTTGAAGCAGCTCTTTTGTGGGATTTCTAGGGTGTGTCGCCATGGTGATTCATCCTGCTTCTGTCTGTGGGACGAGCACTGCGGGATTATAGCTGTTCTGGTCAGGAGTGAGTCACAGCCTTGGACCCCCCCCAAACACACACACACACACACCCTCTCACTCACTCATTCTCACAAATGATATGGGCTTACATCAGCGTTGTTAATAGGGGCTGTTTTATGATTGAAGTGATGTTATGAGAGCTGCTGTTATGCATTGATGTGAACAGGGCGGGGCTTTGGTGTAAGGAATCAGCCACAGGTATGGGCCGAATTTGTATCATTGCCATTCACAGGTGTGTAATGCACATGAGTTTGACACGATGGGCCCATTACAGAGGGTGATGTCAGAAAGCCTGCTCACTGTAGAGCGATAAGACCGGCACCCTGTACAGACAGACCCGTATTTCAGACGATTTCTCTGAGTGGTGAGCTCAGCCTTGGGCTACAGGAAATGACATCAGGATATTACATCATGAGTCCTGATGGGTGTGGCTTACTGAGGTGTGAATCCTGCTTCTCAGAAGTGTGTGTGTGTGTGTGTGTGCACATATGTGTGAATCCTGCTCCACAGAGAAGGATCAGCAGAGTGTAGAGTACACACACACTCTCTCACACGCACACACACACACACACACACACACACACACACACACACACACACACACACTCTGATGCCCAGGTTCAGAATAAAACACTGCTCTGGAGACTATATCAATGGTCACCCTTTTGGAATAAGAGGTTTATATGTTTATATGTGTGAGAGGCGTGGACACAGTGCTGATTGGCTTTGGTTTATACTGTTTATAGATGTATTATAGAATATCTATAGAGTGTTATACAATGTAAGGAAGTGCAGTAGACTGGCTGTGCTGTGTGGTTTGGCTTTATAGTGTGTTTATAGTGTGTTTATAGATGTGTTATAGTGTGTTTATAGATGTGTTATAGGGTGTTATACAGGTGTTTGGGTTACATGCAAGTCTCTTGGTGATTGGGCAGCAACTGGACATGCTCATATGTCGCCACCCTGTGGACAATAAGTGACAATGCAGCTGCTTTTCTCTCTTACAGCAATCACAGTAGTGTGATATTTCATAATTTTTTTAATGCCCTTATGAATCTGACCTTAAAAATGTAGTAATTCTTAACATTATTTTGTACTTGGGTAGTGCGGCGTGAATTCAAAATGTGGAGAAAAACTCACTTATAATTAATAATCGACTGAGGGCTTGGTGCTGTGAGCTGGAGCTTTCTGATTGGTCTGTGCTCTGTCCGCAGGTGATCACATGCTTCGGGATGTCGGTGCTGACTGGACAGTACGTGGGCTTCGCGGTGGTGGCGCTGCTGGTGGAGATTAACTCGGTGTTCCTGCACCTGCGCCAGGTGCTGCGCATGGCCGGTCTGGGGAAGACCACGCCCTACCGGATCAACAGCATGGTCAACCTGGGCACCTACGTGGTGTTCCGCATCAGCACGCTGGCCTGGATGACCCGATGGCTGGTGCTCAACCGCGAACACGTTCCGTTGCTGAGCTACACCGTGGGCAGCGTGGGCCTGGCGATCGTGACGGGCATGAACATCGTGCTGTTTTACCGCCTGCTGCGCAGCGACTTCCTGCAGAACGGCCGGGAGCCCAGGAAGGAGAAAGAGGCGTAGGCCCCGCCCCCCATACATAGGCCACACACCCCTACACAGGCCCCGCCCCCCTGGGTGGGGTAGGGTAGAGTGGAGTGGGGTACCGAGGGCAGAAATACAAAACTTCATACTGCAGTCTGTACATCCTCGCTTGTCACTGAGTGAGGGGATGTGATTAAGGTTCACAAAAGTAAATATTAATATGCGCTTATTAAATAAACTCACCAGATTCTGCACCAGCCTGATCTGCACATAACAGCCGACCAGCCGCTAAAACCCTGCACTGAATACTGCAGTACGTAAGCAATCGCTGAAGCCAAACTTGTGTCTTACTGAGAACTAAAGCGAAATATTTATTTTAGGTAAGTAGCATTGAGTGTAGAACATAGGTGTAGAATAGGCCCAGGGCCTTTATAAGACATCTGATACCTCAAAAGCGTGAGCGGGTAGCACTTCTATCCGTCTGTGACTGCCATTTTGCCAGAAGTTTCTAAATCGTGTGGTACTTAAACAAAGAATATAGAATAGATACCATCTCTTTAGAAAAGGATTCATTGATTCATTGTGAATGATGCTGATAGGTGATTGTAAGGTTAATCCGCCTCGCATGAGAGCAGCACTTACACCAGGGCACAATCATATCCTGTCATACTTTGTACCTGACGGAAACACCCCTCTCACAATATCACTAACTGTGGGCGGGGCCAGGCAGGTGTCAGTGATGCTGTCACCCTCCCCCCTCCCCTTCCATATCATAGGTGATCTTTACCTAACTGTCTCCATAGTAACATACTGTCTGTCAGTTTTTATTTAAAATACAGACAACAAACTTCCGAGCTGCTGTCTGACACTCTACTCGTTGAGCACAAATACAGACACAAATGACCTCATACTAAATACAACGCTGGCTTACCAGCAACAGCCATTAAAAACAAGGGTAATAAAACACCTTCTGTAACATTCTCTAAATGTTTTACTTTTGTATCTTTTTTTACATTTTGTATATTTGTGTATCTACTGAAGTGAAGTTCTCATTCGATGTGGCTGAATGGAAATAATCACAGATGGCTGTACACTCAGAGAAAAAGGTACGAAAAGTACCAAAAAAGGTACAAACACTTAACAACCAATAGGTCAATTACAGAGTACCCCTAGCCAGCAATACATCATTATTTTGTATCTTTTTTGCTCCTTAAAGAATAAAAATGTACCTCCACTGTACCTTTATTTCTTAGAGTGTAGAAGTACTATTTATTTGGAATGATTCTCTGTGTAGCCTATTGGAGATAAAAATACTAGATTTGATGTGTATTAGGGGATCTTTTGGCTTAGAGTAAGGTGATATGGATCCTTTAATGTTTGAGTATAATTTGGCTGAAGCAGACTTGATATGTGGAGTACAGTTTGAGTGTGTGGTACAGTGTGTGCTCAATTTGTCTGCTCATAAAAAATAAAACGTGGTCGATATTCGGACCTTACATTGTGTATAGATGGTCAATATGGGCTTCACCATTATGCCTTCTTTGTGTGTGAAATGTGCTAGCTAGCTAGCTAGCTCTGGGTTTGTGTACAGACCCAGGCTTGATGTCCCTCTGTAATAACTGACTGTATCACTGTGAGCCTGTAGTCTTTATGGTCATGCATACGTGTGTCGAACCTCTGATGTTCTTAAGGGCGTGAGCTTGTCCTGAGCCTTCGATCAGTCAGCAGATATTAGAAACTGGGCAGCGGAGCTGTGTGATTTCTCCAATGGTGCATAACTGCTATAGCCTTTCACGACCACAAGGTGGAGCCATATAACCGTGTTGATGCCAAACAACACAGTCGGGGCAATCTGGACCGATACTGTTTTGAAGATGACGGACATCAATTTGAAAATGACTGAAAGTGACATAACTCAAAATCTACAAATGTACCATTATTCCTTTTCCTCCTTATAGTTTAGTAAATGTGCATTTTTAAAATGCAAGCAACTGGGAACTGAGACGGTTTTAAAAGCAAGAGTAACAACATGTTTTTGCAAATGTCATCTTCTATGAATCACAGAAAGGTGGTGTGGTGTATTCTATGCTTCACCTTGTGAAGTCTGGAGTGGTGTTGCTATGCTTGTCACCAGGGAACCTTGTTGCTCAGGGAACAGAAATAGTGAGATGAGAGGAAGTGGTTGAATAGAGGAGGCGTGTCCAATAAGTGACAGTTCTATGAACCACCCTTGGTGAGAATCTGACCAATGAGAATGCCTCCTCTGGTGTGGCAAAAATTCTGGTGAAGATTCTGTTCCCTGGTGGTAAAATGAGAGTGTGGAGATCTCTCGAGAACTGTCCTCTTGCGGTAAACTAACAAAACTACAAACGGATCTCATGTTCTTATGTTGTTAGTTCATTGTTCTCAGTTCAGTAACAAGTTAAGAGATTTTCTACATGAGTTCTTATTATAGCAAAGATAAGGTATAACATTAAACTATGCCATATTTTGAAGTCATTTCAAAATGTCTGACAAAAAATGAAAAATTTAATTGGAATTTCAGAAGGCCCATTTTAATATATATACTATTGTCCCTGGATTTTCTTAATCTTTGTGTTTCATGAAGTCTTGTCTAATTTGTACATGATGATATTTTTGTATTCTATTCAGATGAAATGTGATTTTTGTAATTGATGATATTGTTTGTTTGTTATTTATGTTGTCTGTTTATACTGTAACAACAAATACTTGTTTAATGTGAAAATAAAAAATAACACTTGTTGGGTGAATATTACTTGAAGGATAATAGATCCTGTTTAGATAATGGACCGGACTTTATCTCTGCATGGAGATTCATGCAGTTATCTGACGTCATCTACACACAGGCGAGAACAAGAGCATAAAATCCACGCACGCGGCACTTTCACCACGCGGCCTTTGTATAACAAATATGCAACCCTTTTAACGGATAGGCCTGTGTTAGATTTTCAGTTATGCTGAAAATGTGTGGAGAGACAAAGGCCAATTAAAACATGAATGGGGAAAAATGCTAGCTATATAAAATTACACATTTTCAGACCGGAAACTGTATTTTAGACTATTTGGTTATAGCTTTAGGGTTATTTTGGCCAATGAAACTCGACAGCAGTTGCGGTTGGTAAGCCAGTGAGGGGCAATCATGGAGGCAACCTTTTCTTCGAGGTTGTTTTTCTGATTAATTAAAAAAATGCATCGGACAAGATTAAAGTACAATCTCTCTGAGAATTTGACCATTTGCAAAATTGCATATCCAAGCGTCGCCCAGTTGAATTGACTGTCCATCTTAAGTAATGACCTTTGTAATTATCTGATTGATACTCTCTGTAATTAATGTGAGGCTAGCTGTGGGTTATAATAATATTTTTCTGTCAGTGTGCTATGACACTTATGCGCGATACTATGTTTAATGGGCTACTAAACACCTAAATAGACATATATATCCATACGTAATATTTAGTGAGTGGCTTTTGTGCGACGCCAGGCGTGGCTGCAGCTTGATGTTGAGTTACATCTCTGCTGTGACGTCCCGGGATGGTAGAATAAACACGCAATATTAAAATCAGTAGCCTAGGCTACCTGTTTGGTTAAATGTAATATAGCAGCAAGGGTTGTAAAAAAAATAAAACTATATTTTCCTCACTGTACAAACCCTGCGCCGCCAGAGCAGTCTGGCTGCAGCTCCCCCTCGACAATAAACCAACCCAGGGCATCTGCTGCCTCTCCCGGATTTTGGCGAGCACTAGTTGCAGATCCAGCAAATAAAAACATTTCTGGTACCCCAGAGATTTCATGCTGAATAGCATAATAACGCTCGAAGCAGGCCAATTAACAATTATCCATTTGTAGAAAATAGTGCGTTTTCGCCACCCGAGCAGCTCGTATCGATCCGACTGGGAGAGGGAGTGGGCTCGTAGATAGGGACGTTATAACGCATCGTCTGCCTATCAGCTTCACCGCTGTGGAATCAGCATCTCGCCTGTTCCGGTGTGATACGTTGTATTTTATTATACGATCACGGTATCCTTCATCTACGGAGTCAGAAGGTGAATTTTACTCGGGGGTGTGGGTGTGCTTACGAATCAGTGTGTATTACATTTTAATGTTTAGGTGATGTAAAAGATGAATGACAGTCTACGCGCAAATGTGTTTTGGCTATTGGATGGGCATTGGGCATATAGTCAAAGTGGACATTTGAGGGAGGCATATTGTGATAACTTGGCGTAAATGTGTAGCCTACTCCCTCGCGTATTGCTCCTTAGGCTAGCTCTAGGCTACTTGAATTGTAGTATTCGCTGATGTGATTTCGTTGTCTTCATCGTTCATCCTAAAACGCCGTTATTTTTTCAAACGCACCATGAACTCCTGTTATGAACATACGGATTTTAATTTCTGGGCCGGGAAAGCAGCTGAACGCGCTCTCGGGTTTAGGGTAAAACGCTGACCAACCGTCGTCTGACATTTACGGATCTCTCTGTGGCTCCTTGAATTACAAAACGGTAAGATTGAACAAAACCTTTATGTCAGTCGATGCATGATTTGTTTTGCGCCCATTGTGCTGCTCAAACTCAAAAGATATTAATGGACCGTTTAGCAGATTTTCATTAAGGTTCGACGTAGCCTGAAGGTTTTAGCTACCACCGTTAACCTTTTTATCAAAGTAATAGTGATGTCTTTCATTTGGTTCATTTTATTTGTATTACCCTTTTTTCATGGAGACACGGTCACAAAGACGCTTTACAGGAAAAGAGGAAATGGGAAAATTGGGAAAGACCGTTGATGTACAGGCTATAATTGTATGCCATCATTTCAAAGTGCGATTTAAACAACTGCTGTACTAATTTAATAGCTGTAGTATTCAGAAGTAGCCTATGCTGTACGTAAATGCTGGTACTCAAGTAGAATCGTATGGGCGGAATCCTAAAGGAGCCGGAGGTGTAAATAATAACACGAACGCCACGTTCTGCAGTAGCCTATTCGTGGGTTTAATAAAAAGCATCTCTGGTTTCATTCAGTACAGAAAGTAGAAATATTGACTTGCCCTTCCCACACATCTCGGAATATGGGGCGCTAAAATGCATTTAATTTAATTTAATTTGGACTACCATAAAGTGTTAATTATATGCGCTGACGGGGTGAAATGGCAAGGCAATACCATGCACATAGGCTTTCGCAACTTCAGGCATGATATATTCAGTGATATATTCAATGATATTTTACAGCATGGGCTGAAATCAAGGGGTAAAAGCCCAATCGGGGCTGCCGGGTGGCATATCAACGTAAAGAACTGGTCCTTGGTGACATCTATGCTCAATGGTCTGGAATCTACTCCTGATGGCGTCAGTGTAACGTGGCGGTGGATTATTGGTCAGTTTTTTATCAAGCCTGTGATAATCTCATTTCAGCACTCGTGCCATTTGGCTAACTTGAATGGAGAAACACAAGACCTCTCTTGAAAGGCCGAACCTTTTTTTGTTTGTTAATATTTTGTCTGAAACGTAGGCTACATGCAAAGTTTGAATATCCTACCTGAAACGTGGGTAACCTGTAGACATTGTTGATTTAGTATTGCCCTTGTGTTGATTTTTGAGCTCCGGGTTACAGGTGACTCAGTAATCTACAATAGAAAAGGGAATCCAGTGATCCACTGTACTGAGGGAGCATCCCACTGACCTCTCGCGTGGGGCAGGGCACGTGTTGTCATGGAGACTAGCTGGCTGGCACTGCAGGTGGAGAGGGTGGAGAGGAGTGTGGCGTTCCTACGGCAGGATCAACTGGCGCTCCTGGAGGGCCTACATCTGGAAATACTGTCCCTGCAGAAACGCTGCTCTGGTGCGTATGGAATACACTCACTTCCTGTCACGTGACCCTTCACCAGCCAATCACACACAGATTGTGCCAGAACCACATAACAAAGCGGGATTAAGGAGTTAGCTGCCTAGATTTTGTAAATATTTTGAATTTGATGACATCCATTTGGACGAGAGCCTGGGTTACTTCAAAATATTTGCAAAAGTTAGCCTGCTAATTCTTTAATCCCACTTTGTTCTGTGGCCAGAACTCTGTTTATCATCAGTACTGCTTGTAAGGGAAAATTATTATAATTGGTGCTCAATTTTTCTTGAACTTCTCTCTTCTGTGAGTTTTAATTGGTTTTGTGTTTATCCAGTGAAGGTATTTACATGCACATTTACCTGAAAAGAAACAGGAAACAACATCAGAGTTTTCTTGATAAAAATCTGCAAGTGTTGAGTACAAGAGTGGGAGGCCGCACCTGGGGAGACAGCGCCCTCTGGCTGTGGCAGTGAGTATGGTCTCTTAGTGCTCTTCCTGTATTCCCCAGAACTGACCTGTGAGCTGGAACTACAGCCCCCACAACGCACTTTGGCAGGTACAGTATCCTCAGAGGGAGGAAGAGAGGAAGGGAGGGAGAAGGGAGAGAGAGAGCAGGGAGAATGGAATGGCGGGGAGGTTGGAAACACTGTTCAACATTAATTAACCGTAGTGCTGGAACAATCTGCATGTCTCTGGTCTCATGTTGCAAAATACAGATTTTTATTTCTTTTCTTTGCTTTAATGCAGGGGCTCCCAAACTCGGTCTTCGGGGACCACTGTGTATGCTGGTTTTCGTTCCAACCACAATTGCAATCCCAAAATTCTAACAAGCTGTTAATTTTTCTTAATTAGTTGCTTTTCATGTTTAGAGGGATTAGCCTATGTACCCTCTTATGCCACATAATGTCAGAAATAGCTAAGCATGCCATGAAGAATAAAATTCTAGTGTTCCTACTGTGCTTATTGGGCTATATTGCAAATAGGTAACATTTTTTTTGAACTGATCAAATTAAAGACTGGGGTGAATCAATTGGCTCCTAATTAGGTAGTTGAACATGTGTGTTTTTAAGTTCCCTCATCATTTGTTTCTTAAATGTATTAACACAATGCAGGTTTGGCTCGTTATCATTCTCTTTGTCTTTTCTTCATTATTTATCAAATGGTTCGTTTTAGTGGCCATGTGTCCACAATTTCACCAATTATGAGCATATTGATTCACCTCAGTCTTTAATTTTAATCAGTTAAAAAAAAATTTTTTTGCCCCTCTTTTTGTAATTATTTGCAATATAGCACAATAAACAATGAGAATATTGGACTTTTATTATTCATGACATGCATAGCTATAATATATATATATATATATATATATATATATATATATATATATATATATATATATATATATAGCATAATGTGGCTTAAGAAGGTAAATAATCCCTCTAAATATGACAAACACCTAATTAAGAACAATTGACAGCTTGTTAAAATTCCGGGATTGCAATTGTGGTTGGAACGAAAACCAGCATACACAGTGGTCCCCGAGGACCGAGTTTGGGAACCCCTGCTTTAATGTATGTGATTTGGCTCTGCTGTCAGTCACTACACAAGGTGCCATGGCAAAATCTAGAAGACGCATAATAATCCAAGATTATGAAGATGAAATGCACTATGCATCACACATATCTTGGCTCCAGATCTTGCCTGTACATAGCAAAAAGGCTATTTCAAACACGTGAACCCATATGGATTTAGCTCAGAAATATTAAAACCAGGTTATGGAATCAGTTGTATTTTATGGGATATGTTGTGCAATGCTCTCTATATCTCTCCCTCTCCTTCGTCGTTTTCTTTTCCTTTTCTCTCCTGGTACTCTTTTTTTGTCCTTCTCCTTGTCTTTCTCTCATCCTCTCTTTCATTTGAGTTCCATGGGGAGGATTCAGTTACAGCTCGTTCACAGGGAACGAGGGATGGATGGAGGGAGGGAGGGAGGGGACAGGAGGGGTGCTGAAAGACAGAGCGGGTGAAGGTTATAAAGAGCACTGCAGAGGTACTGCAGCTCCAGATCGCCCCATCGCCCCATGTCATCAACTGTGGGTGCGTCCCAATATTATTCTCTCCTCACCTCCTTTCCTCCACTCGTCTCCTACCCGGAAGTATGAAAAACTGCCTGTACGTTTAAAGTACAAGTAGTTGCATGTACACTATACAATGTAGCTGATATTGCGGTTTGCGTAGAGACATTAATTAATATATAACCATTAATAGGTAATCAGCAACATTAGATTAGGACACAAAGATCGGTTTCCGGGGCACAGAGGAGAGGAGGTGGTAGTGGAGGAAAGGAGGATGCATTTTTTGAGTATTGGGGCGCACCCAGTGTGGTGGAGAGGGAAATGGCAGATTTTAGCGCGATCTTGTATTAGGCGTGGCACATAGACTGGGTTGAAGAGGAAATGGAAAAGGGGTGTGGATGTACAGTGCGTCAGAGGCTGTGACCCCAATAGCGCGAGTGTAATTAGAGCGTGAAGTCCTCCGCCAGCATTCCCGGCTCTTGCGCAAGACCCAGACTGATCTTACAGCTCACAGGCCCCTAGCTGAACACCACTGATCCTCACAGGCCCCAAGCTGAACACCACTGATCCTCACAGGCCCCAAGCTGAACACCACTGATCCTCACAGGCCCCAAGCTGAACACCACTGATCCTCACAGGCCCCAAGCTGAACACCACTGATCCTCACAGGCCCCAAGCTGAACACCACTGATCCTCACAGGCCCCTAGCTGAACACCACTGATCCTCACAGGCCCCTAGCTGAACACCACTGATCCTCACAGGCCCCAAGCTGAACACCACTGATCCTCACAGGCCCCAAGCTGAACACCACTGATCCTCACAGGCCCCAAGCTGAACACCACTGATCCTCACAGGCCCCAAGCTGAACACCACTGATCCTCACAGGCCCCAAGCTGAACACCACTGATCCTCACAGGCCCCTAGCTGAACACCACTGATCCTCACAGGCCCCAAGCTGAACACCACTGATCCTCACAGGCCCCAAGCTGAACACCACTGATCCTCACAGGCCCCAAGCTGAACACCACTGATCCTCACAGGCCCCAAGCTGAACACCACTGATCCTCAC